>BPLR01020666.1:0-59440 GCA_021605095.1 Caerostris extrusa | reverse complement strand
CAATTTCTTAATCATATATAAGTTAGATACATACATATAGGAGCTAATATTAATATTAATATTACATAATATTACATATATATGCACATTAGGAACAACATCATCAAATGCAAGGCAAAGCAAGGAGGAGGTTATTAGGTTCACACTGTAAAAGTGTGCACTTAATCCTATAGATACATTGCTGTATGTTACACTTAATCATATAGATACATTGCTGTATGTTACACTTAATCATATAGATACATTGCTGTATGTTACACTTAATCCTATAGATACATTGCTGTATGTTACACTTAATCCTATAGATACATTACTGTATGTTACACTTAATCCTATAAATACATTAACTGTATGTTACACTTAATCCTATAAGTGGTTATACATAACTTGTTTAATACATGTATGTTACACTTAATCCTATAGATATACAGTAGAATGTTACATTTAATCCTTAGATATTATTTACACTTAATCCTATAGATACACTTAACTGGATGTTACACTTAATTCTATAGATACATTACAGAATGTTTTACTTAATCCTAAAGATACATTACTGAATGTTACATTTAATCCTTTAGATACATTATGTTACACTTAATCCCTACAGATACATTACTGTTCTTTTATACTTATTTCTATAGATATATTACAGGATGTTTTACTTAATCCTAAAGACACATTATTGAATCTTACACTTAATCCTATATATGCATTACTGTATGTTACACTTAATACTATAGATGCATTAGTGCTTGTTACACTTAATCATATAGATACATTACTGGTTATTACACTTAATCCTATAGATACATTACTGTATGTTACAAATCCTATAGATACAGTAGTGGTTGTTACACTTAATACTATAGATACACTTAACTGGATGTTACACTTAATTCTATATACACTTAACTGGATGTTACACTTGTCCTGTTTAGATACACTTAACTGGATAGTTACACTTAATCCTATAGATACATTACTGGGTATGTTACACTTAATCCTATGAATAGATTACTGGATGTTACATTTAATCCTTCAGATACATTATGTATTACACTTAAGATACATTACTGGATTACACTTAATCCTGTATTTTACATTTAATTCTATAGATATATTACAGGAGGTTACACTTAATCCTATAGATAAAAGACTAGATGTTACGCAATTCCATAGATTCATTAGTGGTTCTTATTTTGCTTAATACTATAGATATATTAGTGGTTCTTACTTATACTTAATCCTATAGATATATTACTGGATGTTTTACTAATTCTATATATACATTACTGAATGTTACACCTGAATTATTGAATGTTACACTTTTATATAGATGAATTATACTGAATGTTACACCTTAATCCCTTATAGATACATTACTATAGGTGGTTCTACTTATACTTAATCCTCTATTATATGTTAATTAATCTTATAGATACATTACTGGATATTATACTTAATTCTATAGATACATTACTGGATATTACACTTACACTTAATCCTATAGATACATTAGTGGTTCTTACTTATACTTAATCCTATAGATATATTACTGGAGGTTTTACTAATTCTATATACATTACTGAATGTTACACCTTAATCCTGTTTATATAATAGTGAATTATTGAATGTTACACTTAATCTTATAGATACATTACTGGGTAGCTTATACTACTTCATAGATACATTACTGGGATATTTACACTTAATCTCATAGATACATTACTGGATATTACACTCCTCTAATCCTATAGATACATTACTGGATATTACACCCTAATCCTATGTGATACATTACTGGATGTTACACTTAATCCTATAGATACATTACTGGGATATTACACTTTAAATCCCTGATGCATTGCTGGATTATTGCCACCTTAATCTATAGATACATTACTGGACAATACACCTTAATCTATAGATAGATACATATTACTTATATTGCCACTTAATCCTATAGAGATACGTGATGGTTCTTACTTATACTTAATCCTATAAATACTAGTGGTGGTTCCTTTACTTATGCTTAATCCTGTAAGATATAGCCATTGGATCGTTTTACTAATTCTATATATACATTGCTGGATGTTTACACCCTTGTCATGCTCGTTTATATGTAGTGTAAGATTGAATGTTACACTTAATCTTATGGATACATTACACGTGTTATACCCAAATTCCACAGATACGTGCTGGGATATTACAGCTTGACTATGGTGATGTTATTACTGGATATTTTAACACTTCAAAACTCCTATAGATGCATTGCTGGTGTTACACTGGAGAAATCCCTGTAGATCACATTACTGGGACATTACACGCTCAATCCTATAGATACATTAAGTGGTTCTGCCCATACTTAATCCTATAGATATATTACTGGATGTTTTACTAAATTCCTCTATATACTATGGCTGCTACTGAATGCTAAAGCACCTTTCAAACTCCTGCTTTATCATAGTGAATCTTGAATGTTACAATTTAACCTTGGGCAGATGTGGTTATTATACTTAATTCCATAGATATAGTACTGGATATTACACTTAATCCTGCATACATTAATGTGATATTTCTGGATATCTTAATCCTATAGATACATTAGTGGTTCTTACTACTTTTAACCCCTATAGATGATGATGATATATTGGGGTTTTTCTTTCTATATATACATTAAAATGTTACACCTTAATCCTGTTTATATAGTGAAATTATTGAATGTTACACTTAATCTTATAGATACATTACGGGTATTATATTCCATGAATGCAATATGGATACATACACACTTTAAATCCTATACTGTGATACATTACTGGATATTAGCATAATCCTATAGATACATTACTGGATATTACACTTAATCCTATAGATACATTACTGGATATTACACTTAATCTTATAGATACATTACTGGATATTACACTTAATCCTATGAATACACTTAGTGGTTCTTACTTATACTTAATCCTATAGATATATTACTGATGTTTTACTAATTCTATATATACATTACTGAATGTTACACCTTAATCCTGTTTAGATAATTATTGAATGTTACACATAACCTTATAGATACATTACTGGGTATTATACTTAATTTAGATACATTACTGGATATTATTAATCCTATTACAAGGATGTTACACTTAGTCCTAAAGATACATTACTGGATATTACACTTAATTCCTATAGATACATTACTGGATATTACACTAATCCCTATATTCATTACTGGATATTACACTTAATCCTATAGATACATTACTGGTTCTTACTTATACTTAATCCTATACATATATTACTGGATGTTTTACTAATTCTATGTATACATTACTGAATGTTACACCTTAATGCTGTTTATATAGTGAATTATTGAATGTTACACTTAACCTTATAGATACATTACTGGGTATTATACTTAATTCCATAGATACATACTGGATATTACACTTAATCCTATAGATACATTTACTGGATATTACACTTAATCCTATAGATACATTAGTGGTTATTATATATCTATAGGATTAAGTATAAATGCCACTAATGTATCTATAGGATTAAGTGTAATATCCATATCTATAGGATTAAGTATAAGTTACTGGATGTTTTACTAATTCTATGTATACATTACTGAATGTTACACCTTAATCCTGTTTATATAGTGAATTATTGAATGTTACACTTAACCTTATAGATACATTACTGGGTATTATACTTAATTCCATAGATACATTACTGGATATTACACTTAATCCTATAGATACATTACTGGATATTACACTTAATCCTATAGATACGTTACTGGATATTACACTTAATCCTATAGATACATTAGTGGTTCTTACTTATACTTAATCCTATACATATATTACTGGATGTTTTACTAATTCTTATGTATACATTACTGAATGTTACACCTAATCCTGTTTATATAGTGAATTATTGAATGTTACACTTAACCTATAGATACATTACTGGGTATTATACTTAATTCCATAGATACATTACTGGATATTACACTTAATCCTATAGATACATTACTGGATATTACACTTAATCCTATAGATACATTAGTGGTTCTTACTTATACTTAATCGTATAGATATATTACTGGATGTTTTACTAATTCTATATATACATTACTGAATGTTACACCTTAATCCTGTTTATATAGTGAATTATTGAATGTTACACTTAATCTTATAGATTCATTACTGGGTATTATACTTAATTCCATAGATACATTACTGGATATTACATAATTGTTAGATACATTACTGGATATTACACTTAATCCTATAGATACATTACTGGATATTACACTTAATCCTATAGATACATTTACTGGATATTACACTTAATCCTATAGATACATTAGTGTTTCTTACTTATACTTAATCCTATAGATATGTTACTGGATGTTTTACTAATTCTATATATACATTATTGAATGTTACACCTTAATCCTGTTTATATAGTGAATTATTGAATGTTACACTTAATCTTATAGATACATTACTGGATATTATATTTAATTCCATAGATACATTACTGGATATTACACTTAATCCTATAGATACATTACTTGATGTTACACTTAATCCTATAGATGCATTACTGGATATTACACTTAATCCTATAGATACATTAGTGGTTGTTACATTTAAACCTATAGATACATTATTGAATCATACACTTAATCCTATAGATACATTAGTGGTTGTTACATTTAATCCTATAGATACATTATTGAATCATACACTTAATCCTATGGATACATGACGTTAATTTAATCCTGCGGATACATTAATCTTATTAATGATTAAATTAAAGAAGAAATTCCTTAAGAAATGTTCAAATTCTTATAACGTATCTTTTTTATTTCTACTAATATGTAAGTCATTTTTTGAAGGAAATCTTTTTTGTGTTTCTTTTCATAAATTCTTCGATGTGCAAGATGAAGAATTCCACCAAAGAAGTTTTCCAGCTACTTAAAGTACAAAATGAAATTTTTTGAACTAAAAATCTTTCCTCATAAAATGAAAAGCGAAGTCTTTTTTTCAACGTTTATTACTCCAGAGTAATATTATTTTCCTACTTGAAAAGTTTGAAATGTTCTTTTTTTCCTTTTTATTGAGGGAGAGAGTGATATATTCGCTGCTCTTAAATCACTAACGCCATTTTCCGAGGAGAAGTTTTTATGCCTCTGAATGATTCTAGGTTAGCAAAGTTTTGATATATGTCTGCCTGCATACTTTTCTTTATATTTTTATATCTTAAAAAAGTAATATGCATCTCAAAAGTAAGGGAAACTCTAAGAATATTTTAATAATTTTGGTTAGCAAAAAACAAAATGTTATAAATGAGCATCAGTTAATCATCAGACGGTAAATTACATAGGAATAAAATATAACTCATGTTATAAATATATATTTTTAAATTTAAATTAAAATATTATTTCGTTTGAGCATTTAATTTTAAATATCAATTTAAAATATAATAAAATAATATTTATTTTGAGAATTTAATTACTTATTTTCTGATATGTATTATTAAGTAAGAAAAATCATTACATACCAATATTCTATAATAACTAGCAAATATTATTTTTTAATAAATTTTAATAAATAGCTTCAGTAATTACTATAGCATGCAGTGCGTCCATATGAAATCAAACTGATCAGTTATCAATTAATAATTAGTATCAGTTAATCATTAGACGTCAAAGTTTTAGGAATAAAATATATTTACTCAAGGGAAAAAATATATTTTTAAATATCAATTTAAAAATAAGAAAGTATATCTTTTGAGGATGCAATTATTTTCTGATATGTATTATTAAGTAACAAAAATGACTATATACTAATATCAATAATGAATATTATTTTTAATGCATTTTAATCAATAGCTTCAGTAATTACCATAACCTGCAGGGTGTCCATATGAAACCCTCCTGATCAGTTATCAGTTAATCATTAGACAACAAATTATCTAGGAATAAAATATAATTCATGAGATAAATATATATTTTTAAATATAAACTAAAAAAAAATTAATGAAATAATATTTCTATTGAGGAATTAATTATTTTCTGATATGTATTATTAAGTAACAAATAACATTACATACTAATATTCTATAATTAACCAGTAAGTATTATTCTTAATACATTTTTAGTAAATAGCTGCACTAATTACCATAGAATCCAGAGGACCTATCTGAAACCCTCCTGACCAGTTGTCATTTAATCATTAAGCTACTGGGAATTCCTCTTCCGTATACTATTGACTACATTCATTTGTAAGAATTTTGTCCCACGTTTCTTTAGTTAAACTTTCTAAGAAGTGGTAGCAAAAGCAGATGTACAACAGCAAGCAACTCCTGACATTGTACTGAAAGGTTCAATATTACGACACGCCGTATAATAACCTACAATTCAAATTTTAAAAAATGAATTTTCCTTTTGTATCTGAATCCGAATTCATATATATACATTAGTATCATTTAAAATTAAGACCAAATGAAAAATATATTTAGTAGATGTCTCGTAAATATTTTATTGTAAATGTTCTTCTGCTCAGATCGAAATCGACTGCGATGTATTTTAATTTATAACTCATATTTTATGAAGAATAACTAGTTTAATGATTTAAAGTTCTTTATTCTAAAATATATATTCATTTCAAATACAAATAACTGCAATTCGATGATAAATTTCCTTTAAAATATAAATAAGTTTTCATGTATGCTTAAATACTAATTACTGTCGTGAATACTATTGTAAATTAATAATGCTCTTGAGAATACTACTGTAAAATAATAAATATTGTTGTATAACCAAGCTATTGTATTTTCCTCTATTGATTATTTCATTATGTACTTTTATTCTGATTAATTGTATGTCTCAGATTTGTTTTACGTTACTTGTTGAGAACAAATTTATAACCACTCTCTTTTTTAATGTTTAGAATAATGTTAGAATAATTTACTACTACTAATTATTGTAATTACACATAATAAATTATATTAATATAAATCTATTTAATTTCATGCAATTAAGATTATTTATAGTTTGTAAGGCAATACTGAGTTAAATTTGTTAAAGGAGTTCCGATTTTATTTCTTATCAATTATAATTTTTTCCAAAATTTATTACACTGATTTCAAAGTTCAGATTTTAATTTCGTTCTCAGATTTGTTTATTAAAAAAATTATTGCACTGTATGTGAAAAAATGTACACAAATTAAAAATATATATATACATATATTTTATAATTATATTTGTGTATATTTCTTTAAAATATGTCAGGCAAACCATATAAAAACTATTAAAATTTTGTACACAACATTTATAAATTAGGAAGAAAATGCTTTTTTATGTTTGAGATAATTAATGTAAAAGTTTTTTTCAAGGCTTTTGCCAAGGGAAAAAATTAAAAAAACGTCCATTCTTTCCCAAAAATTAACATAATACACTCATGTCCATAAATTAAGGATAGTGAAATTCAGGCAAAGAAAGAGACAGAAGCAAAACAAATTTGACTTATTTTTAAAGTCTATTTATTAAACAAAAGGTAAAGAGCAAAAAAGATGCTATATGTTTGACATAATTAATAAAAATTGCAATTTTTACTCCCTGGAGCAAATTTCAAAAAAGAACCTATTTACAAAAAACAGTATAACATGGTTATTATGATGGTTTATATGGAGCATGTCTCCCGGACGATGCAATACAGGCCTTACAACGCCTAGGCATGCTGAGTATCAAATTATCAATCTGATATTGGGGAATATTACACCACTCATCAAGCAATGCCCTCCGAAGTTCCGGTTGACAGGTGGGAGGGTTTGACGGGCTGCAATTCGTCGGCCAAGCATATCCAACACATGCTCTATTGGATTCAAGTCCGGAGAGTATGCTGGTCAATCCATACGGGAGATATCCTCCAATTGAAGGCATTCGTCTACAATGTTTGCACGGTGAAGACGGGCTTTGTCATCCATAAACAGAGATTCAACACCCATGGCGCCCCGAAACAAACGTACATTTTCCAGAATGACATCCCGATAGATGTGGCCTGTCATCGTTACACTCTGAACATGCAGGTCAATTCTGGAACCAAGAATAATTCCTCCCCAAAAGAGCCCTCCTGCACCACCGTAACGGTGTCGTTCAATGGTGTTCTCTTGGTGGTAACGGGTACCTGGCGCTCTTCATATGAAAGTCCGGCGAGAATCAGACTGCAAACTAAACCTCGACTCGTCGGAAAGCATCACACAAGACCACTGTTGCGGTGTCCACAATGCATGCTCTCTACTGCAGGTTAATCACAGGCGAAAATGAGTTGCGGTAAGTGGAACACATCTGACAGGCCTACGAGCATGTAGACCAATGTGCCCTAAGCGTCTGTACACGGTCTGCCTTGAAACTGTCGTACCAGACAGGTCTGATGCTGTGCTCCGTCTGTTTCTTTGCAGTAACTGCTAAATACCGGTCCTCATTCGGCGTTGTAACTTGGGGGCGACATGTAACATCTACTCACATTACCATCATCTTGGAATCGTTGCCAAAGCCTGGAGATGACACTCTGGGCGATTCCAAGTTCCTCGGATACTTCCAGCTGGGTACGTCCACATTCCAGTCGTCCGATAATTCTACCACGTAAAAAATCATCCAAATGCTTTCTTTGTGCCATAACTATGCTGTTATTGCACTGAAAGGCTTTAAAGCGCTTGTGAACAATTTTACCTCTTTGCCCCCATTCCTTATATACCCCTCTCTTACACTCTCGTCATCGTGACGTACTATCTGCGCCATCTGGTGGTTTCCTGTAATTTGCATATTCTTCTTCAAGATGTGTGTGATAATTCTACAGGTGAAAATTTTATTTAAGAGTTCAATTTCTGTGTGATTCTGAATTATCCTTAATTTATGGACATGAATGTAAAAAGGCCTTTAGAAAAAAATATTTACATAATTTATGAATAAAAATAGTTATAGAAATTCTACACAAACGCTGAATTCTGTGAAATTACTACCATTCTAGTGGTAAATGACCTGTAAGTCAAAGTGGTATTTAAAAACAGCAATTTTAATTAAATATAGGATTTAAATATAAGAGCAATTTTAGGATTAAAAATCAGTGTTCAAAACAATTTTGAAATGCCATTAAATATTACTCAATTTTTAAATTTATGCTTTATTTAATTCCTTTAGAGCAGAACATTTAACTTAAATTGAAATTTTTATCGTTAAAAATAACGAACTACAGCATTTTCTTGATTATATCATTTGATGAAAATATTGTAACGTCTAGACCTATAACGGCTTCAAGAAGAGGGCCCCTTTCAGGTTCATGAGAACACTTTAATTTCTAATTACAAGCATTGTATATATACAGAATTCTATTTACAAAGAAATGAAATTTAAAGATATGATTTAGATACACATAGTTTACTCCAAAGACGGAGTTTTTCAGAGTTCTCGATTCTACGACGAATCTAATCCCCGGCCCCCCGGTCTATAGCTGACCTTAATTATCATATGGCTTGATACACAAAACCACAAGGGGCTCACTTTGCAAACAACCGGAATTTCCAGCTTGTTCAATCATTTTCAGAAAAAAAAATTCTTATCGACTTCTCGACTGTCGAACATTCTCTTTCTTCTTCTTCTACAACTACAAATCCGTCAAGAGGGGGAGGATCAGCTTTCCTCACGTTTCATTTGAACGGACACTTCCACAGCCTGTGGTCTATCACCAATTACGATACAACAACTTATGGTATAGTCCATATCAAGTCTGTGAAGGTCACTCAGACAATCACTAATTTCATGATGTCTCCTTATCCAGGACACTGATTATCTGCGGTCAAATTTGAGTGACAAGTTCTTCTCATTAGTGCAAAATATTAATTACAAGCAATATAAATATCCACGAAACTGCTTATCTGCTATCATATTTTAGTGATAGAAAAATAGTTTAAATACAAATAATGATATAATTCAGTCGCATATTCAAAGTATTAAACACTACTCGTATATAACAATCGCGCATAAAACAATACACAAAAATTAGATACGTTCCCCTTTTCGTAAAGCATGAGCTAACTCTAAATTGAATATTTAAATGACATAAACCATGCGTGTCTCTTATTCAAATGATGTTGCTTTAAAGTATCATTTAGAGTCACATGTGTAAGTCAAAACGGGAAAACATTCCCCTTTTCCCATGAGCTGATGAAACTTGAACTTTGAAATAACTTGGAACTTTCACAGCCCATGGTCTATCACCAATCACGATGCAACAACTCATGGTATAGTCCATATCGAGTCTCTAATTGTTTCGAGCTGTGAAGATTGCACAGACAATCGATAATTTCATGATGTCTCCTTATCCATGACACTGATTATCTGCGGTCAGATTTGAGTGACAGGTTGTTTGTTCTCATTACTACAAAATACAAATTTTATTTAATATAAATATCCACGGTACTGCTTATATACTGTCCTATTTTAGTGATAGAAAAATAGTTTAAATACAAATAACGGTATTATTTAGTCGCCCATTCAAAATATTTAGTAATACTCGTATGTAACAATTGCGCTTAAAACAATACACAAAAAATTGGTTACATTCCCTTTTAGCAAAGCATGAGCTAACTCTAAATTGAATATTTAAATGACACAAACCATGCGTGTTTCTTATTCATATGACGTTGTTTTATAGTATCATTAAGAGTCGCATGTGTAAGTCAAAACGGGAGCATTCCCTCTTTTCCATGAGCTGATAAAACTTGAGCTTTGAAATAAGTTGGAACTTCCACAGCCCATGGTCTATCACCAGTCACGATGCAACAACTCATGGTATAGTCCATATCGAGTCTGTAATTGTTTTCGACCTGGAAGGTCGCACAGATGTCCACATGATGTCTCCTTATCCATGGTACTGATTATCTGCTGTCAGATTTGAGTGACAGGTTGTTCTCATTAGTACAAAATACTAATTACATGTAATATAAATGTCCACGATACTGCTTATCTGCTGTCATATTTTAGTGATAGAAAAATAGTGTAAATATAAGTAATGGTATAATTCAGTCCCGCCTTTAAGATATTAAACAATACTCGTATGTAACAATCGCGTTTAAGACAATACACAAAAATCAGATACATGCCCCTTTTCGTAAAGTATGAGCTAACTTTAAATTGAATATTTAAATGACACAAACCATGCGTGTCTCTTATTCAAATGATGTTGCTTTAAAGTATCATTAAGAGTCGCATGTGTAAGTCAAAACTGGAACATTCCCCTTTTCCCAAGAGCTGATAAAACTTGAGCTTCAGAATAACTCGGAACAGAAGTATGCTTTGTTTCTTCAGAGAATCTGCGGAAAAGTTTTTAATATATCTCATCCTAACAGAAGCGCACGGTTGGTTGTTGTATGCACCTCAAAGCGTGGAGGCAAATTAATAATTCATGAATGGCAATGAGAAGATGTCGTTTGTTGTCATGGAAACTGTTGGTTCTCTAGCAGCACAGGAGATGTCAGAATCAATGATCCTCCATTTGAACATTTCAGCGCAGACGGGAAAACAAATAAGTGGAAATTGATCTCATTTGCACAGGCTCAGTATTTGAACATACTAGTATATGGATGTATATAGATATATGTATGCAGTGCAATTCACTATTTATAAACCTAAATGGAAAATTATTTAATTTAAGCATGAATAGTTAATGCGCTGATGAAACTTTTAATGCCTTAAGGGAATAATATTCCCTTTGTTTTAGTTGTGTTTTTTTTTAATGTGAATCAGTTGTTTAATGAAAATTGTAACATTAATAAAATATTCAACATCAAAATAAATTCATTTAACATCAATAAAAATTCAACATAAACAGAAACTATATTCGACTGTTTAAATTTATAAGCTATTTATATTTATAATATTTTCAGTTGTTTAATGAAAATTGTAAAAACAATAAAAAATTCAACATCAAAATAAATTCATGTAACATCAATAAAAATACAACAAAAACAGCAAATTATATTCGACTAATAGTCGAATATAATTGATGGTCTATAGGGATATAAATCCAGCAGAGCAAACTAAAAATAACTAATTGTTTTGATCTCTCAACCCATTTAATATTTTTATTTATTTAAATACTCATTATAAGAGAAATAAAAATAATTGAAGGTTATGACAGTTGTTTCAATACAAAATTTAAGTAAAAATAAAATAATGGTGAAAGCAAACTAAAATTATCTTATTGAAAATATTCGGAAATACACAATTTATTATGAAGCATTAGAAATATTAACTCTTTCCTGACTAATCATTTTAAAATAATTAGACTAAAATAATTGTTGGATGATCAAATTTGCTTAGAAACAAATTTGATATCACGCATATGAATGAGAATCAAAAACACGATCGGGAAAATAAATAAATAATTAAACTAATAAATAACTGACGAAAGGTTATTATATATTCTTCTTTACAGACTTTTATAATAAACAGTCTAAATATATTTAAAGGTGTCCCCCTCTTTATACATGAAATTGCAAAAGAAATGAATCTCATTGTCATCAAAAATGTCGGTATCGTCCACTAGAAGTCTATATAATATTGTAAGGGACCGATTAAGGCTCAGGAGTGAATAAAAAAAAATATGAAAAAATTTGGATATACATTAGATTATTATTAGATAGCGTATTCAAGCATTTCGCATGAATTTTTGTTCTTCTGAAACCTCAATAAATTCGCCGATTAAATTGAGTATTTCCCTTACTTTATTACAAGAGCAATATAAAGAGGTGCTATTGTATTTATTTCGATTAACTTCGATTACTTCTATCCTGAATGACAACACAATTAAGAGTGGGGACACTGTATGTATAAAGCCAGTAAGATTGAGTGATTTGAGTGGGACCAGTAAGTTGGAACAAAGCCATAAAAATAATTATGGCAGCTAATCTAGTTGGACATAATATACGGTCGATGATTCCTATCTGCACAATGTGGAGGATGCCATATTGCTGCGGGATCTCAGTTGCTGATATATTTAAAACAATTCGATATTTCATTTTAATTGTTCATATGAAAGAATATTAATGTTTTAGAATTCATAAATATACATATTACAATTGGTGCCTGATGGCCGAGGGACTAGCGCTCTGGCGGTAGGTGCCACAGGTTTTCGGGTTCGAGTCCCGACAGTTTCATGGATGTTTGTAGTGGTTCGGAATCTACTTGAAACAATATGGCCCGGTCTAATATGGCTATAGAGCATTGGGCAGGGTTGACAACTCTACCCGTAAAAAGACAACATCTCCTATCTCGAAATCTGCCAGTAGGCAGACGACCTTGGCCCACTATGGGGTTATTGCATTACTGATGATGATGATGATGATGACATATTATAATTTAAATTTTATTCTTTTAATAATTAGACTGATTTCAAGTATATATACCGTAAATACAATATACAGCATTACGTAATCTAAAAATTCACTAACGTGTTAATTGTGTTTGTCCTTTTAAAATAACAATAGTAAATTGGAGGAAGTCTATAAAATGCCAAATGCTCTTGATTGGTTTAAAGGGCAAAAAACTTTGTTATCCTCGTGTAAGAATAATTAAAATGAAGAAAAAGTCTAAGCAATGCAAAAAAAAAAACCCAAATTATTTGCAAAGCAATAATATATATTAAATTAATATTGTTGGTAAAAATATTACGCATTTCTACGAGTAACAAACTACAAATACACTAACAAACGAATTATTTATATTGGTTACGTATAGTTAGCATTGTATTGTATTGTGCTGTTTTCAATTATTCCTCATTTAAAAGACAAAATATTTTTTTTTTCAAATATAAGTATAAGTTTCCCTAATAGTAAGTAAGTAGTAAGTATTTCTAAGTAGTTAGTATTGTTGTAGATGCAGATTGTACAATAGTTAAAAGAAGAGAAAAAGATAAGTTTTAAAATTTTTAGTTTAAAGGAATAATGGCATTTGTGTTCAAATTTTTATTACTGTACTAGGGTTGAAAATTAAAAAAAAAAAAAAAAATGTATATTTCGTCCATTGTCTTAAAATGTAAAGAACGACTAATGTTTCGAAAGAAAAATGCAAAACATTAGTATCAAAATAACGTAAGCGTATATATGTGTGTGGACCTTAAAAACCAGCCTTTAGTTATTGTTAAAATCAGCCTTTAATACATAGCAATTTCTGTTTTCTTTCCTCTGGAATCTCTACGAATTTAGAGAAAATAGTGGAGGGGAAGCTTTTGCAATTGCATTGGTTTCCAAAAGTTAAAAAATTTGTTTAAAGGAAATCGTTATTGCACGGCCAAAACTATTATCATAAAAAAAATATGTTGTATAACATACACATGCGCAAATATACATGTACAAACATACGCATACACATATAATCACATTATTGTATGTGGATTAGTAGAACTGTTTTCCTTTAACGTTATTGGACAGATAGTCAAAAGAAACCTTTAAAAATATCTGTAGTTTCTGAAAATAAAAATTGAGAAGTGAAATTTCGATATAATTATATTTTCGATCGAGTATTGCAAAAAATACACCAACTAGGTAGTCGATGCAATTTTTCTAAGGAATTATGACTGAAATAATATAAAGCCATTGAATAAATATAAAGATATTGAATAAATATAAGCGAGTCACAGTTAATTCTTTTAGAAAAATCGTTGGATATGAGTACTTCTGTATTCACAGAAAGTGTATTGAAGTGCTCGATAAACTGTTTACCTAAATTTTATTTAATTTCAATAAATACAAATTTCACATTCGCAACATTTTTTATTTTTCTTAATTTTGGGAAAAAAGCTTAGAATCAATTAATTACATATTATTATACCAGAAATTAGATGAATTATGTAATTAAATAGTTATTATAAATTGATGAATGTGGTAGTAAAACGCTGATAGTCTAATATATTTGTTTATCATTTTGCCTGAAATTAATAATTGCATGAATTGTACATTCTTGCTATGTGCTTTTCAAGTTTTAAAAGCAGAAGCAAAGCTTTATTAGCATTCTCAATTTAATATTGCAAATAAATTAGTTAATTTAAAAAAAAATGAAAGAGTCATTTAAAATTAAAATCTAATAATATAGATATAGAATATAAAAACCTTTCTAAACAAGATTTATTAGTTTTTATTTTTCTTTAAAAATATTTTTATTAAATATTATTATAATTAAAAAACAAAATAACTTCGAAGTCATATAGATACCTCACTCACAAGCCATATACTGCTTCTATTTCTGTAATCTCGTTATAAAATGTGGCTCAAAAGGAAGCCTTCACTTCCAACCACAAAATTAAGTCTTCGCTCTCTATCAGGAAAATTTGCTTCCCCCAGTTATTTTTTTTTTTTTTTTTTTGCTGCTGCTTTTAAGTTAAACTGTTTTGTTAGACATCGTACAAGTGTGTTCCGGAGTTTAAAGAAACTAATTAAAAGAACCCATGACGTAACATCGTCAGTTGCCTAGCAACCATAAAACGATACTGCTGATCAAAGGCTAGTTTAGCTCATTACAAAGACACAGAATCGGGTGACTTCCGGCAAGTTCTTGTCTACCCCATCCCTCCCACATCCCCTAGGATATGCCAAAGGGCATATTAGCTTTGATTTAGGGTTAGGGGAGCTGCAATTTGCCCTCTAAAATAGCGTGTTTAGTGCACCAAAATTGGGATGAAAGTATTTGCATTTATCTAATGAACATTAATATTAGGGAAAGCAATTAAGATTTCATAATTGTTAATTAGCAGGAGTTGCTTAAAAATTATGATTTTTTGTGCATTTTCCAGTGAAAAACAGGTGCGTGTATTGATTTTTAAGCTGGCTCGGAGTATTTGGGAAAAATTATATACGATCCTACCTTTTCATATTTTTATAAAATATAACATAAATAATAAATGACTTTTAGTTTGAGGCAATATTTTTTCCAAAGGATTTCATCTTTTGTAATTAAATTTGGTTTGCAATATTCTTTAAAAAGGTGTTTTCTTGAATAAATAAATAGTATTTAAAATTCCGTTTGAACTTTTTCAAGCCTTCTTCCAATTTAAAATTGATTTAAACAAAACGCCTGTGAATTGTTGTAGTTAGAAAAATGGTATGTATAAAATTAAGTGGTTGTAAGACAAGAATGTCTTGGTTACATGTATAAAAAAGATGAAAATTTGAAATAAATTGGTGATATTATTGTGTGTAGTGAAAAATAAATATTAAATTTAAAAAAGTTTCATTTATTTGCATGCTTTACGATGCTTACAAAATGTTTTACATTTTAAAATGAATAATAACTATAATAATATTAATCATCATTTTAAAATGAAACAAAAAGGTTACATTATATTACATACTTATTCGTACTGATTATTATAATTTCATCTTAATCTTTATGTGTATAAATTATTGTTTAAGTACCTTAAATTTCTAAATAGTTTACTCTGTAGGTTATTTACTATTTTTAACATTACGTTAAGGCACGTTAAATAAAAAATTTCTTTTTAATGTTCATTAAACTTATTAAACGTAGTTCCTTTTTACGTTCAATAAAAGTACTGAACACATGAGAATACATTTTCTAAACAGTTTTTTATTTGTCTCAAAAAAAAAAAAAAAAAACTTCGGCAAAATAATCATTAAATTTTTAAAGATTCTATAAATTAAACGTTCTGAAATATCATAATTTTTTTTTTTAATTATAATGTTTTTAATTACAGGAAATTATTAATCTTATTTTTAAGATTCAAACGATTTTATTCTTGTAATAAATGTTTCATAAGCAAAGTAAAAAAAAATGACATTTCAGTTATTAATGAATAATTCAAATTAAATTGTTAAACATGATAAAGTTACGTATAAAAGAAATAAATATAATTTCTCCAATTCTATTAATTGGATATGTAACATATGTATTCTATTTTTTATGGATAGTAAATTTTATTTAAATCAGATAAAAACTGTTCTTAAAAAGTATTGCTCAAACTCGATGTAAAAAGTATTTAATTGTATCAAAATGGCTAGCCAGCATTTATATTCACTAAACATTCAGTTTCACATTGAATTTTATTATTGTATCATTCAAATATTTTACAAAATAAAGAATTGTTCTTAATAATGACATTACTGCCGTCATTATACTGAAAATCAATTGAAGTTAACGTTTCCTTTGAAATATAATGTATTAATTTATATAAATGTGTATAATTTAAATTATAATATTATATTAATGTAAAAATAATGTATTAATATCGTGCGGTATTATCATGGAGTACGGCATAAAAATATGATTCACATCTATGTATGCATACAGTATTTTGTTTTAAGTGACTTATAAAACATTGTGTTGACGCTGTAAACTATACTAATATTTTATACATGCTTCACTGATATTTTATCTTGAATAATGGTATCTATTCAAATGCCTGTCATGATAACTATTCAATACATCTGTATCATAAATCTCTTGCAAGCAAAAAGCGTTTTAAGATAAATCAGAATCCAAACATAAATCTTAATAACGTTTTGCAATGTTATAAAAATGACATTACTTTGAAACAATAAAGATGAACCGCTTTCACACTCTGCAAATATACGAGTAGAAAGACATTGGTAAGAACTATAAATTTCGAAACTCGGGGTCCTTTATAACAGCAAACAGTTTGTAGCTCGAAGTTCCTTTAAACTTTTGTTTGTTATCTGCCTGGTTGTTTCTGAATTTTTATGTCCTATTTTAGTTTATGTCTTTCTAGATGGTGTGCAGGTATCTTTGGTTGAAGGCGTTGTAATAAAATGTCTCATTAAACGATTTTATTATGTTTGTTCTGCATGTCTAGCTACTTGTCGTATCGTGAAAACAAAGATTCTTTTTCTTTGAAATAGTATTTTTCGTTTAAAGTGGTTAAAAGACACAAGTACCAGTGCGATTTGAATATTTATGCTTGTCTACCAAACTTGCTAGACATAATGAATGCTAGTGTCTTCAAATTCAGATTTTTTTTTATAAGCATCATTTGTCTATAGAGCTGTTTCAGTTTTAACATTGTTAAAGGTGCACTTCAGAAGGATGATTGTTTATTTTTTGTCGCTCTACGGACATTTAGTGCACATTTTAGGCTAATGAGACCTACAGTTTAACGCAGATTCCGAACCACTAACAAACATCCATGTCTCCACAATTCGAACCTGGAGCCTGCGGTACCAAAGGTCAGAGCACTAGCTAATTGGCCTCAGAAGGAAGAGGATACGTTGCATCCACATTTTACTACCCCGGATTTTCACATGAAATCTTGAGAATGTGTACGTAAATTGTGCACATAAATTAGTACATTAGTAAATTAGTACATAAATTAGTACATTTTATAAATAAATAAAATGTGTATTTAAATTTTGTACACACACTTCCTACTCATGCCCAATCTAAAGACTTCCCATTATATAAATTCATTCTGCCCATCTCTCAATGTCATATTAATATCAGTAGGTGAATTTGACTGTAAAGTATTAATAAGATCTTAAATTATATCGCAGAAATTGCAGTTATATTATTCTTGTTCAGAAATAGTCTTTTAAAAATTGTGTAATAGCTGAGCGCCTAGGGATACCTCTATAAATTACACATGATATTGCTTGAATTTTATTTTTATTTATATTTCAGTATATTTATTAAAATAAAAGAAAACGATATATTAACTAATTTATATTTCATTAACAAGGTAAATTTGTATCACTTAAAACTGTTATTATTTGTTAAATTAAGCAATATCTCGTAAATGATAAGCAACAGATAATGCCGATATTTAAATTAAATAAGACATAAATAAAATAATTTTAATCTAAATATATATTTAAATATCGGAGGGAATCATTACAATTTGATCCCTCATTTCTTTAATAAACAAGTTATAAAAATTGTAACTCATTTAATTGGATTCAGATTAAATACTTGCACTACTAGAAATTAAGCTTTTAAAATGGTAATCAATTTTTAACTAACATGTTGTCTCTACATAAATCATTACATTATTTTAAATATAAGACATTTTTAAATAGGCAAAATAATGATAATAATAAATGACTGTTTCCTTTAAAATTGCGTTGCTTGTAGTATGCATATATATATATATATGCTAAAAATTTTTAAAAAACGAAAATGTTTATTTTCTAGAAAAATTAAAAGATCTTGTTTTCAAAAATAGTATACAATTTTTATTTTTAATATAACCAGCCTAATTAATGTGTTTTTTATTATATATGATATATATTTTAAATTAAAATTTGCATGAAAGTTTTAAAATTTAATTTAAATAAATTAATAAATTTTTTCTAAAGTTTTATGCTGTGTTTAAAAATTAATAATAAATGAATTTCAAGATGGTGTTAAAAACATGAAGTAATTTAAAATACTGCAGTAAATACTGTTCTAGTATATTTTGCTCGAAAATCTAATTATTTAGGGTAAGGTCTGCATAAATCCAATTATGTTAATATGTGTATTATTATATGGGTGTTATATTAGTATTCTCAGAATAAATATGATCTTTCCTTCATACTTAAAACTTTAGACGAATATATTAAAGAAAATTCATGCAGAATATAAAAAATAAATTTTTTTATTTAAAAGAAATTGGAAGAAAGAATAAATTTCTATACGTAATACCCATATACTCTTATTAAAGCCACTGAATAAATTTAATAATACTGAAATAAAAAGTACAGCGAAATTTTAATCATGTTTTTAAGGTGCATTGAATTTTTTTAGTATGAAATATTGTACTATTTTATTGCTTAAGTAATAAGATTTGTATTTAATGTTCAATTAATTTTAATAAAGTAATTTGTGATTTTATAAGTTTCTGAGGTTAAAAAATTGTTTTACATATTTTTTAAATTTGGATTCTGTGTAATGAAATGCATAAAGGAGATATTATGATACTTTTAAAAATACCTTTCATATGATTTTAAACATAAAATGGTATGGATAAGTGTTTGAAATTTAAAATAAATATTTAATTTAAATACTATACAAAAAACCATTTTCAATTTGTTAGCCTTATAATATTTTATAATAAAATCTTAAATATATATAAAATAGTGACGCATGAGACTTTTAATCTTGTAATACATTGATTAAAATTCATTAATTGCCATTTTAAAAACATTAAAATGGCAATATTAATGAATGTATTACTGATAATCAATCTAAAATTTCGTGACATTTATATAAAAATAATATTCATATTTATATTTTATATATGTAAAAAATTTACATTCCTACTTAATATTTGTATATATATTATGATTTTTTTTTATTTTTATTAAAAAAAAAAAACTTTTATATTTTATATAAAAGAATTTTGAACGTTGTAGCATGTTAAACTTTGTTACTGAACTTTATTTAATATATTTAATTTATTTCAAGTATAAAATATTTCATCACAATATATTTAACTATAACATTTCCTCTGTTTTCCAGTTTTAAGTTTTTAACATAATAAAAAAAAACTTAAATAAGTTAGAATCAAAATATGAAATTAGTTAAATATCATAGCACATACAATAATGACAGCACACTATTGGAAGACGAATTTATTTTGATTAAATTCTTCTAATAATAATTTATTTGTTTGAAGGAAAACAATTTTTCATGCAAGTTTAAAATATTCTTTCTAAATTAAAATGAATATGATTTTTTCACTGCTTTTTTCATTTTCAATTAGCGTTATTGATTTGCAAATTCTAGCTTTGTGAAATTCGTATGAGATGAATAAGATAAGGGAAGCTTTAAAACTTTTCATTTATCATCTGCATAGTTTTCGCTTTTACTTAATCTTCTTTCATCTAGACTGTTTTTCAGTTTATGTAGGATAATTAGCGGCTTCGTATCTGAGGGAATGAATGCTTACAATTATTTAAAGCTCTTTGAACTTTCATAAATTCCATTATTTCGAGAAGTGATTAATAATGATGAAAAGCATTTAAAGAAATTCAATCTCTGCATAACTTTGTTTTGTCTATTACAAAACTATTTTTCAAAAGCTAAAGATACTGTATTCCATTAACATCAGAGAACATAATAATTTTGCTGATATATGCGTCATTAAAAAAAAAAATAAATATTTTCTTGTCAAAATTGAAGACAAATTAATGCTATTTGAATATGGTTTTATAAATGCTATTTTTGAAAAGAGATATTTGTAATTTATTTTCTGCCAGTTGGTGATTCATGTTTTTTTCAATTAGTTTCTTTTTGTTTGTTAATTACTTAAATATGCTTCTAAATTAAATTCTAAATTTATATTATCTTCAAAATAATTTTTCGACGTAATGTATTAAGTAGAAAGTTTTCTAAAGAGACTGTTCAGAATTTTATAAATATTTGCATTTTATTAAGCCTTTATGAAATATTTTATTGTGGTATGTTACTCAAAACATTTAAAAAAAAAATTAATAAAACTTATTAATTTTATCTTACCTTTTGAATCAATATCTCGTTATATTAATATATTGATCTATATAATAACTATTCGAAAATATATATTAAAATTTTATGTCGATTTGAATTTAAATCTTGAAAATGTTATATTTTTTTCCCCTGCATATAAACTTTATGCGTAGTGTAACATGTTTACGGAAAAAACAGAAAGTAAATCTAAATTCATTATATTGGAGGTTTAAATCTGTAATTATAATCAAGGTTTAAATCTGTGTAATTAGTAATTAGAAACTTTCAGAAAAATAAAAATAACTCTTCGTAAAATGATGAATTTTATACCACGTTTCTCCATATCACGCGCATTTTTTATGAAAAAATTCTAAATTTATAATATCTCAAAATCATTTTTCGACGTAATGTATTTATTAGAAAGTTTTCTAAGGAGACTTTTCGGAATTTTATAAATGATTAAATTTTATTCATTTAAATCAATTTGATTTTAAATCTTAAAAACACTTTATTATTTTCACTGCATATAAAGTCAATGAGCAGTGAAGCAAGTTCTACAGAAAAGTAAATAGGAAATTTAACTTAATTGTATTGTAGGCATCCAGGTTTAAATCTGCACCATTGGTATTTATAAATTTCAGAAAAATAAAAATAACGTGATAAAATAAAAATAAGGTTCTTCTTAACATGATGAATATTATGTCACGTTTCTATATATTACGCGCATTTTTTTGTAAAACAATTGGCATAACTTGGCAATAATCATTGGCTATAATATGACGCTTTTTCTTTGTATTTCGATAAAGAAATATAACGAGGGCTTACAGTACAGCATAAAATTATCTACAATGTGTACTACAATTTGTGAACTACAATTTGTGTACTACAATTTGTGTGACCTACAATTTGTGTACTACAATTTGTAAAAGGACCCTCAATTTGTGTACTACAATTTGTAAAGTATCCTACAATTTATGTATTTTGTAATATCTACAGTGTATTACAATGTGTAAGTGACCTACAATTTGTGTACTACAATTTGTAAATGACCTCAATTTGTGTACTACAATTTGTAAAGTGTCCTCAATTTGGGTACTACAATTTGTAAAGTATCTACAATTTGTGTACTACAATTTGTAAAGTGTCAAAATTTGTACAATTTGTAAAGTGTCTACAATGTTTGTAAAGGATCTGTAAATTTTTACAATTTGTGTACTACAATTTTTGTAAAGGATCTACAGTTTTTACAATTTATGTACTACAATTTTTGTAACGGATCTACAATTTGTACAATTTGTGTACTTCAATTTTGTAAAGGATCTACAATTTGTGCACTACAATTTGTAAAGGACCTACAATTTAATTTGTGAATAGAAAATATAGTATTTTATAAACAAATTTATTTAATAATACTAATTTAATATAAATTTTTTACGATTTCATCTAAACTAATAACATTTAAATTCAGAAAATGTAATGATAAAAAATACTAACAATATAAATAATTTAAATAAGTGTTTTTCTTATTTCAAGCAGAAAAAAGAAATTCTCATTATAGAAGAACAATATTCAAATTCATACTTTTGGCAGAATTCCATGAATGCTTTTAGTTCTACATATGAAAGAGTTACAAATCACTTGTCAAGTTAGGAAGTTTGAAGAAGGCGTATAAACGCTCATAATTCATGAAAGAAAACTGCTCTCAGACGATGAACACCTCGATTTATCTTTTGAATTATTTATATGCTAAGATAGGAGGGCGTTTTGCTAAGATATCAAGGGTATTAAAAAGAAAACCATGCAATTTTATTTGCTAAAAAGGTTTTTCCTTAATTTAAGTAATGAAGTATAGAATTAAGGTAATCTAACAGAAAATGGTAAAAAGGTAAACGAGCAGTTTATGTATTGAAATGTATTTCATATCTTCTTAAGTACATTTTAAATAAATGTGCATTTTTAGAGGAGATTATCTTTTATAATGCATTATTTCATTTTCATTGATGTGATACATTGCGTGCATGTTATAAAGAATGCATTTTTACCTTAATGCAATATTTTTACCTCCATATTGGTAGTAGATAAATAAAATTAAATTATATAGAGTGTTAATTATTTTTTTTTGATAGAGCACCTTTTTTACATAACTCATTAAGTGTAGGTAAATGTTATTTAAAAATCATTTAACAATATTACAACATTAACAATACATGCATAGTAATGAATATACTACAGTGAATGTAATACATAGTTAAAGAATATAATAAATAGTAATAATAATAATAATACAGTATTGGTATTGGCAAAGTCAATGCTTTTCAGCCCATTTCCTGTAAAGACTTATAGAAATAATATTTAGTGTTCCACGTTGAAGTATCTGGACCTTAAGAAACATGTCAAGGAGATTTGTACAAATACAAATGATTGAAATTAAAGCATGATAAAATAATATTACAATTAATGATTAAATGAACTAAAAATTTATTTTTAAGATTTTGCGAATTTAACGAGATAATTACCAGGAATTTATTTGATGCGATATGATGAGAATAAATTTAAAAAAATATCAATTTGGTTCACATAAAATAAAAAAAAAAAATAACCAATGTCGATTGAATAATAATTTCACTTAAAAGAGTATATAAAGAAATATGAGAGAAAATAAATTCAGATTTTTCAATATTGTTTTCATGTTCTCTGACTATTGTTGATTTTTTCTTACCATATATAATAAGTGGTATGATTGGAGATTAATTAAATATAAAAGTACCAGCCGAATGTTTGTTATCTCTACGAAACTAATCTCAATAAATTCAAGCTACGAAAATGATCTCATTTAAATACGTTTCAAAGTAATTTTGTAAAATGTAAAAATCATATTGATTAAAATTGTTTTGATTTTATAATGATAAATGGTAACTTATAGTTGGTTTTAACTGTTAACTGTTTATGCAAAGAAAGATACCCACTTCTTTTAAGCAACAGCATGCACAAAATTGCACTCTATTTTTTTTTGTAACAAGTGAGTCAATTTAAATGCAATTATATTATTCATCTTAACGCAATTTATAGAACAAATTATTATTTTGCATTCAATTTAATTATAAATTTAATTTAACTTTTAGATATTTTAAAATTTTAATTGCTATTTTATTTTATATACCCATAATGATAAATAAACTTACTATGGATATCCAATATAATTTCTATAATGTTACTGTTGTTTCTTTTATGAAGTCCGTTATATTTTACTACTTTTGTTTAAAATAAATTTTATTTTAAACATTATAAATTATTAAATTTATTAAATTAAATTTATTTTAAAACATAAACATAATACATTTATTTTAAATATAAATATCTACATGTAATGAAAGTTTCAAAAATCAATTGCATTATCTTATAGAAAGTTACTGCATTTGATAGGAATAAATCATAAAGGAAATAAATAACAAAGCAAATATCGAATTGCTTAGATAGGAAAAATAAAAGCTACGCTGTAATTAAGAAAAATATGCTTTTTAACAATATAAAATATGTAAAATAAGCATGTAAATTTATTTCACGAAAATACTTGTTATTCTTCCAAAATCTCATAAGTGACCTCATCACTCTCTGAAGTGAAAGCAAATATTTATTAAAGTACCAATATTAGAACCCAGTGGCACATGTAGAATAACAAACCATTTGACTCTAAAATCCTTCTAATATTCTTCATCCATGAAAAGCTGGGAATCCGGTCACCCAATTTCTAAAATCGACGCCGTAATTGGCTGGATTGAAAGAATCGTAATCGTCATCGAAGCCTTCCTAATTGCCTCATTATTCGGTACTGGTTTCCGTCGTGTCCTAATCGCCCTGGTGGATTCCAAATGTCACTGTAGGAGGCTATGACTAATGATCCGATTGTTGGTTCACCAGTTTTAAGGGGATTCAATGTAAAATCAATTGCTGGAAGTCTGAAGTACTGTGTACGCCAAGTTAGGCAGGGTGAGATTAGACGATTGAATATCGTGTGATTATAGCGAAAATGTGTGGGCTTAGCGATTAACGGTATTGATACCGAAGTGGCATTATCAGAGGTATAGATTCTCAGAAAACATCGTGGGATTAAAGTTGCTATGAATAAATTACTAGAAAAAATGATATTTGTAAAGTACCAACAATTATAACTTTTTTTATCTTTTTAGTTAATGGACTTTTCCATTTTCATTGTTCTTAACTGATACGACTGAAAATGCAACATTTGTCATGGCTCAGGTTATAAGGAATGTTAGAGGCTAGATATGTTGCTCCCTAATTTTACCCCCTAAATTAGTTAAAAGTAGCTTTATCTGGAAGTTTTGCACCTTTCACTGTCTTGTCGAAAAAATAAAAGAATCTTTTTGTATATTTCAATCGTGAGCTCTGAAGTGATCATTTCAATTTATGTAATTGTTATCGAAGTTTAGAAGCCCAAAGGTCTAGCTAGTGTGCCATTTTAGTTGGTGACAGAAACTTCCATAAAATTCCATACTGATTTTCAAGTTTTAGTTCCTTTCGAGAAAAGATACTGTTATGGACATTAAATTTAATTCAGTAATTTTAATATGTCGCCATTATTTTTATTATAATTTAATTTAACTGAAACATAATACTTAAATCAAACATGCTATTACATTAGAGAAAAGTTTTACAGTACTTAACTATATTGCAGTAGAAATATGTATTACAATAACATTAATTTTTAAATAAATGTTTATTATTCATTTATTTAAATATTAATTTCAAGATAGTTTAATTCAAATAATTTTAGCCAATCTGGAGGTACTACTTCTGTGTAAATTTTGAGATTGAGTACACTTTTATTCGGTTTCAAAATAAAATCTGGTAATAGCAATGAACTAAATTAATCAGTCCAGAAAATTTTTCAATAATTAACTAGATTACAGAAAGTAGTTATAACATACACATATATTTCTAATAAATTATATGTTAGACACGCACACACAAATCTCGCTATTCCAGGAAGCACAAATTTACGTACATCAAATGCAATTCTGTGACAAATGTAAAAATTTATTTTTATGAAAACAAATTTTATTTCTGAAATCTTCCCTACCAATTCTGTTTTTTTTTTTTTTTTTTTTTGTATTTTTACATTTTTGCATATATATAGTATTCCTATAAAAACAGACATATATCCATTTGTTTATAATGGCCTATCTGCTATAATAAATGATGGTTTTTTTTAATTTTTGATAGTGAATAGAGAACATGAAAATATATTTCTGAATAAAATATATGAAACATATTTGACATAGTCAATCAGGAAAATATATTTGCTGTTAATCTATTTTATTGTTTTGCATTTCTAGCTGATTGTGTTTTCGATAAGTTCTTTTTTTCTGTTTCACTGATTTGGTTCTTGTTTATAACATAGTCTGTATATATAAGTATATATAGCAGGTGAGATATATATCACATAAAAAATAAGATAATATTGATTATTCCTATTTCTGGAAAAAAACTACGGAAACACTATGTCATGAAAATCCTTAGGATAAAAAGCATACAGGAGATTTAGGTATGGATCTAAAGATTTGACAGTGATTGATAGCTGTATATAAGTTTTGATCCCCAAAATAAATATAATTTTTCCTTTATTTCTATAACACAAAAATATTTAGCATTAAAAAAATATCCAAAAAAAAATCATTATGGTATAAATTTTTTTATGCATTTTAAATTCAATGTTAAATGTAATGTGTAAAAATTCATTTTAATGTCTGTAGAATGCTCTACTCGTGGTTTAGAGATGCTGTAAATAAGTTTACATGCGGGGGAGATATGTTCAATTTTCCTTCATAGTGTGAGTTGTAATAACTATTTTCAGACTTTATAGTGTATATGAGAGAGAAATTAGATGAAGAAGAAACACACAATACTTATTTTATGTCTTAAAATATTTAAAAAGGAAAAAAAAAATAAAAAAGACTTTTATTGTTTGATTTCAAATTGTGACCAGCTTCAATATTTATTATAATTTCTTCTAGCAGCGCTGCAGGCATTATAGCGATATTCTATTAACAAAATAGTAAACCAGTAGAATAGCTTAAAATAAAGCAATACATTTCAATAGAGTAACTAAAACGTGCTGAACTTGACTCACAATCGGGGAATGTACTGATTACCCCAGATATGCAATTGTTTCCTTACAAAGTAGATTTCCAAGATTCAAGCTCTGTGTGATCTAGCAGTATGGTATTGTAGGAAATGGTTGAAAGCGCCTAATAAATATCAGAAATAAGGGATCAAAATGTCATGTCTATCTAACTGAGCAATAACTGTGCATCTTGGGACTGCATAGTAGTCAGTGCAGTCATCCAAAAATACATATACCTCCCATATAAACTCACCTTCTAAATCTGTCTCTTTCATGGATAAGATTGGGATGGCAGTGAGACCGTAGCTCCCACCAGATAAATAATCTTCTTGGATCACTTTACAAACATAATATGGACTCGTCAGTAAAGAGTGTAGAATTTCTAAGATTTCATCTTCAATTGATGTATGTGCCCAATTAAACTTTCCAACTTTATCAAACCATCGTCCTTTGTGAACCTGTATTCCCATTTCATTTGGAAACCTGTTGCTACCAATTTGCTACTAGTGAAGATCCAAGTTTAGACAGATAGAATTTAGATAGAAATAGATAGGCAGAGAAAGGAGTTTCGAAAGGGGACACAAAGTGTACACTTTGTGTCTCCTACAGGAGATTGCAGATAGCGTCCTTTGTGGCAGTTGTAACTATAAGTGTTCCTCGATTAACCTTTTAAAAGGTTTGTTAAAAACATTTTACCCTATATAAATTAATGAAAGGTTCAAATTAATCATTATGTTAATATATATATGTATATATGTATAAAGTGAATTGACTGATATTGCCTCGTCATCGTAATTCTTCAGATAAATGATGTCAGTATTTATATTTAAAACATGGCTAACCTGAAATCTCACTAGGCAGTTCCTAATTACAAATATAGAATGCTAACGTCCACATATCCAGTGACGTTTATTGAGAGCAACTATTTGCTGTAAGAATTTGATATCATAATACGTCTTAATACTTTTTACCTATACTGCATTATTTTTTGAATTAATAACTTTTGGCAGCGTAATTGCCATTTTTCTGATATTTCTATATTTAAACTTAGGATATAGGAAATTCCAGTTACAGAAAAGATGATGGATTATTTATATGACGTTGTATCACATTCGAGCTGAAGCTATACTACTATTTTTAATACTTTGGATGAATAAATTCATCATGTTAAAAAATATAAAATGTAAGAATTTGATAGATGATTCTCGATTTTAAATATATTTTTATTTTCTCGCTTAAATTCTTATAAATACATTATAACAAAGTGACTAGATGGTTTTTAAATCTCTATACAATATTCAATATCTTCAAACAAAAGTAATTTAATTGAACCAGAACCAAAATATTTGACTACAACTCTCGCTTCATACCAGCCATAGATTGATCGCACCTATTCAAAATATTGGATTTAGACAAGAAAAAAAACCATGAACTGTGCCAGGAATTAATGAACTTTCCTGTGGTCCATTTATGGAGCCACGTACAACGAATGCCAATCGATTACCAATATTGAAGAGTTTGTGGCAGAACTCAGACTCCAGAAATTATTGATATTTCTATTGATAATCCTTTTGAAGCATCCGAGTTTTCATTTACCAGATGGGCTACTGCTTGATTTTCCTCACTGTAGAAAAAAATATATTGTTATTTCAGTAAAAGAAACACACAAAAAGTAAGGCAATGATTTTTAAGGTATTTTCCGTTGAGTGATTTTTTTCAGTGAATTCATTGAAAGCTTTTACAGAAATCTCTTAAAAGTTTTTCGCAAATATTAAGTTATAAGTTACAGTGAACTTGAAAAATAACGATATTATAAGATTATTATTAAGATAACAAAAATGTACAAAATTAACTCAGAAAATTTTAAAAAATTTAGTGGTTAGATTTTAAGTAACCAAAAAACTTTTATTAATGAGAAGTCCTTGGTTTTTGTTAAATGAGATTACAGTTAGAGTCAGCTTTCGTTAAATAATAATAAATATTAAATATAAATAAATAAATAATTAAATTCGTTAATAATTATAATTAATTAGTAATAATATGATAATAAATAGTTAATAATAATAAATAAATAATATTTATATTAAAGTAACAATATAAATTGCTAATTTTTTCTCAGATGTTAATATTTATAAATTGTATTAAGCTCTCATCAGTGGTTGAAAATTATAGTTGTAAAACAAATATTGAAGGCTATTAAAGCATTTTTAATATTTTTTAACAAACTTAATAACCAATCACGTTTTAAATAATGTATTAATCATATGGTGACAAGATTGGTAAATATTATATATAAAGATGTATAGTTTTTTTTTTTTTTTTTTTTTTTTCCCTTTATTCTTACGAAGTTTAGTTTCAATTATGTATTAACCTATAGCCTAATAATCAACAACATATGAATTTACACATTGAGTAATTGAATGGTTAAATTTTTCAAATCATTTGGAACAAATTGTTGTATAATATAAACATTTCATACCAATTCTGTTGTATAAAACGTTGTATGATATCGAAAAATTATATCGAATTCAAGTAAAGTGCAAAAAAATCTTTATCAAATACTGTAATTTCTACATTTCCAGCAATAAAAATTTGATATTAATTAAGAAAATTGTAATTGCATTATTATTCAAATGTTTTATTAAAATTATTTAAAAAAATTATTAAATTTTTTTAAAAAAAATAAAAAATAATTATTGAATAAATTACTTTTTAAATAAAAATTGTTGTAAAATTATTCTTCTTTAATTGAAATTTTATACTAACAAATATAAATGATTTAAAATTTCTTAAATACAGAAGCCCCTCATTATATAGTTAATTTAGATTTCTCATTCATTTTCTTTAGAAAAAGACATTTGCAAAAAAATGACTTAAATATTTTTGTTTTTGATATCAATTAAGTGAATGATAATTCTAACATACAATTTATAATTGTAATTATTTATATATATATTTTTTTTTAATTTGTACTAAATTTTATGATAAAATATCAGTTTTTATTGCATAATATCATTGTTAATAACTTAGCTAATATTAGAGCTTAAAATAGTCGTCTGTTGTATCTGTCGTGTTTGTTCGTCACTCAATGTGAGTTATATATCGAGGTAAGATGAAATATGACTTCCATTTCAATAGCAAAATTATTTCGCATTCTTTATCAAAATGCTTTTCAATAGAGCATATAAATCATGTATTTATTAGCATGGAAAAACCGAATAATTGTTATAATTTTTAATGGAATTTAAATTAAATGAATTAATTTCATTTTCAATAAAAATATTAAAATATAATAAGAGATAATAATATAATAAGAAAGGCAAATAAGAGATAAGAAAAGCCAAATTTATCATACAAATAATACAAAGTATAAAGGGCAAATGTTGCACCCTCGGTATTGAGTAAAACAAAGAAATCAATATTTTATATAGCGGCAATGCCTACCAAAAACTGCTATTAGAATAAAAGTGTCCGTTCATAGAGGCTTTAAATTTACTCTTGTGGAATGTCAATGCATGCTTCTTTAACAAGCTGCCAACGTTGATTTTTGTGTAGCATTGGGGTGTTGGAGCAGTCTTTGGGCAATTATAGATTATGAGTGATCCAATGATCTGAAGAACAGGCTGGTCAAAGCATCATTTCGGAAGACGACAAATTGATAAACATTGCATGCCATGAATAGCTTTGCATAGCTCTTTTGAAATAGGACAGCAGACAACGCTACCTGCTCCTAACCTCAGAAATATTGCGTTAGGTGTTCAGTGCATAGGCCATACACAGATTTTACCATACATGCAGCAACTACCTACTATCAAGTACTACCTAAATGGTAAAATCAGTTGACGACCCGGTATGATCATATGATGTAATAATTATCCAATAACTATCTATGCTGTCACCAAACTCAGATATGACCATTGAAGTGTTATAGGCAGAATGGATATTCGTCTAAAAGATAATGTGCCATTCTATTATTCATGTCTGGCGATCATAGCTTTAATTCAGACGCGTACGCTTGCGATAAAGAGTCAAAGGTAAAGGCAACAATAGATGCATTATTAAAATTTATCTGTGTTGAAAGCGATGTCGAATGGTATGTTCTGTCAAAGTTCGTGGTACAACAGATATTAATTCTTGCTTTGGGCTTCCTAATATGTCAGTGAGATTCATCTATGCCATGTGCTCGCCCTTAGATTGTTAGTCGTTCATAATTTCTGCAATCATCAAGTGCATCTCCTCATCATTAAGGCTTTATTTGGTCGTTACGAACACCAATTTCTTGGAAAAAAATCTCAATTTCTATTAACCTCAGTTTTTAATCTGTGAAACTCAGGATTCTTAATTGCCACCTGTATCCTTCTGAAAGGCATACTGTCGATTCCCATTAAAAAAAAATATCTTGGAAAAACAATTCCAGTATGGAAAAGCAATTTGTTTCTTCACATTTTTTCAACGCTTATAAGTGGCATTGTAGGCTGTGATGAAATTTTCAGCTCCTATTTATTTTTATTGAGGTATACACATGGTGAAAATTTCAATCCTTTTGATGCAACTTTCATGTTTTGTTTTTGGATTGCCAGCAGTATACTGAAATAGTTTTCTTTTTTTAAAGAAGATCACGAGAACAAATTTCTATTTTTAGATTTTTCTTATTAAAGTTTCTGAAAGCGTTGAAATTGGATTTTATAGAGTGAACATTGCCATTCGCGAACTTTACCAGATAAAGTAAGACAATTTTATACATTGAGTGTTTAAATCTGTTTTTTGTTACGAGCATTTCAATCCAACAAACATTCTCAAGTTTGCATTTATTTACGAAGATGCACAACAAAGAGTTAATAAGACTTACGACTCAATACATTTCTATTGAATAAATATTTATTTTATCTAACACGATGTAGTAAAGTAGTTTAAAGTAATTCAAAACTGAAATCATATTTTTAGAACATTTAAAATAATCCATTTCGACTTACATTTAATGAGATAAGCAATTTTGCATAAAATAACATTGTATAAATACGTATTTTATTGTATATTTAATACTATTGACGTCTTAATAACTTTTTTTAATATTCAGAGAGATAAATAGGTGTGTTCAAAATGTATTAAATTTAATAATATGTTTTCATATGTTGTATTTTAGTTTCTTTCTACAGCATATATAATATATATGCTAGATGAGAAAAAAAAAGCCTTGTGAAAATATTTTATCATCAAAAATTGATGTAGTTACAATTTACTGGTAATACTATTTGCAAATAATGTACATGTTAAGAAAATTTAAAATTTTTATTTTTAAAAGGTTATAACATGAAATTTATATTTATTATTTTTTTTTCCTTCCTAACCTTATTTTTCCTCTTTCGCCTCGTTTCACGCACGCTCATTGAATTGAAGTGATTTGCTATTTTTAAAACTACAAATGGATGAATTTTAGAACGTAAATAGTATAAATAGTGTAAATATTTTTATATTAAAATTATTTATTTTAACAGCCTTTTTTCCTAAAAGTATATTAGAAATTACTTGATTTTATATTCAATTCGTTTCATCACGTAATAACCTGAATATTGTACATAAATTAGAATCATTTATTCATTTGATTGTTTAAATGCATGTAATCCATAATTTTATGGATTACATTTAAAAGAATATTTATTTCATTTTTCTTACATTAAATATTTTTAAATTTATATCATCAAACTTTATATCTCTCAGTTATTACTATACAAGTTTTTTTTTTTTTTTTTTTTTTACTCCTAATAACATTGCGGCCTGATGGCCAATTGGCTGGAGCTATGGCCTTTGTTACCACAAACTCCAGGTTCAAATCGTGGAGGTTTATTTCTGGTTTGGATTCCCCGTTAAACTGTTGATCCCGATCTAATTAGCCTAAAGTGTGCAAGAAATGACAGTAGACTGATAAACCAAATCAAAGCTAATACATATAAATGATTGATTACACGCAGACAGATTACAGAAAAACAAATATACATAATTTTATAAATTTTCAGTGAATTAGTTTAATATAGAGATAACTAATAAGAAAATAGCAAATAATGTGTATATAAGTACCCGATATTTTCTAAAGAATAGCAAATATCTGAAAATGCTGCTATAATGTAACATATTTTATTTAGTAAAAGGGAAATTTTGAAGGTTAAATTCAGTTTATGTGCTAAACCAGAACGTGAAATATGTATTCAATATATTCCATGCATTATCACTCAAACTGAAAATTTCGAAACATCCTTTAGAAGTTTATAAAAATAAAAAAAAAGAAAGAAAAAAAGTAAACTACTTTCTTTACAACCTTGCTTCACTTTCTGCAAAGAAGACCTTTTGAAAAAATGAAGGGTTCAGTATTTTATGGAAATTTGAAAAGTAGGCATGGAACCTTCAAGCTTCTTTACAAAACCAAATGAAGAAAAAAAAATCCATGTCTGCTTCTTTTCAAGGAGAAAAAAAAAAAAAAAGAAAATGAAAACTTTTTGAAAAAGAAAGCTTCATTCTCAGAAGTTCCTTAGAGTTAGGTTTTTGAAATAACAAGTGGGAAAAAATAAGAAAAAAATTTACCATTCATTATTCGTTTTGCACTTTTTTTCCCCCAAAAAAACATTGATTCCTTTTTCTGAAGTGGTTTCTCTTCTTGAGAAAGTTTTCAATCGGAAAAATAAATTTCAAAATAACATCGTTACATCTTTTTTTTTTTTTTTTTCGGACTCATGGAAGCAAAAAAAAAAAAAAAAAAAGTTATTGCCTTTTTATTAACACCCTTGAAACCTCTTGTTGATGAATATTTTAATTTAAATGCAGGAATTACGTGAGGTCTGAAAATTTAAATTCAATTTGAAAAGTAATGGATAAATAACTTAACCATAAAAAAAAATTATATTTTATGATTAACCATTGCATGAATTAAAGATTTCTTTTCTTTTTAAATTTTGAAAGGTGAAATAAAGTAAAAAGCAAAAGAAATGGTAAAGGAATTTATATTTCAGTAAAATAAATACAATAATTCGGGCCTGATGTGCGAATGACTAGTGTTCTGTTCCTCGGTACCAAAGATTTCGGATTAGAGTCCCAGCAATGCCATTAATGTTTGTAGTGGTTTGGAATATACTTGTTGTCAAATTTTATTTTACTCGTTTATTACTATACAAATTTTTCTACTTTTTTTTTTGTATTACGCTTAATACATATATACGATTGATTACACAGGAAAAGATTACGCACAAAAAGATTACAGAAAAACATGAATAATTTTTTTATTTTAAAAATTTAAGAGAAACTACACATATTAAATGCCTATCCTGATTAATTGGGAAAATAAAGTATATAATAATTAATTAAATAATATATTTTACAGAATTCAATCAAGGGTAAGATTAATTTGTCAAGATATTTGAAGGAATTTTACTTAATTGACAGAAAAATGTTTAAATTATGCAACAATATACAAATTTATTTACAATTTTATTTGTCTTATGTTAATTGTTTTTAAACTTTGTATCATCAAAATTTATAATATCACTCTGAATTATTACTATATATGTTTTTATGCATTTTTTTTCTATTACTCCTCACATATATATAAGACTCACAAACAGATTACAGAAAAACAAATATGCATAATTTTATAAATTTTTCTTCGAATAGTTTAATATAGATACAAGGAACAGTGACAAATACCGAATATTTTCCAAAGAATTGCAGATATCTAAAAATGTTGCTATAATGTAACAAATTTTATTTAACAAAATAAAAGTTTTCACTGTAAAACTCAGTTTATGCGCTAAATCTGAACGTGAAATATGTATTCAATATATTCCATACATTATCACTCAAACCGAAAATTTCGAAACATCCTTTAGAAGTTTAAAAAATATGAAGAAAAAAAAAAAACTGCTTTCTTTAAAATCCTGCTTCACTTTCTGCAAAGGAGACCTTTTAAAAAAAATGAAGGGTTCCGTATTTTATGGAAATTTGAAAAGTAGGCATGGAACCTCAGATTGACTTCTTCAAGCTTCTTTACAAAACTAGAAAGGAAAAAAAAATCCATGTTTGCTTCTTTTAAAAGAAAAAAAAAAGAAGAAAATGAAAACTTTTGAAAAGAAAGCTGCTTTCTCAGAAGTTCCTTAACGTTAGGTTTTTGAAATGACAAGTGGAAAAATAAGAAGAAAAAAATGTACCATTCATTATTTGTTTTGCACTTTTTTTTTTTTTTTGAAAACATTGATTCCTTTTTTCTGAAGTGGTTTCTCTACATGAGAAAGTTTTCAATCGGAAAATAAATTTCGAAATATCATCCTTACATCCTTTTTATTTATTTATTTATTTTCATTTTTTGGCTCATGAAAAAAAAAAAAAGTTAGTTCCTTTTTATTAACACCCTTGAAACGTCTTGTTGATGATTATTTTAATTTAAATGCAGGAATTACGTGAGGTTTGAAAATTTAAATTCAATTTGAAAAGTATTGGATGAATAATGTAACTATAAAAAAATTATGTTTTAGATTAAGCATTACAGGAATTAAAGACTGCTTTTCTTTCGAATTTTGTAAGGTAAAATAAAGAAATAAACAAAATAAATGGTAAAGGAATTTATAGTTTAGATCAGTAAATACTATAATTAAAGCCTGGTTGCTGAGTGACTAGTGCTCTGGTTTTCGGTGTCACAGGTTTCAGATTCGAGACCCAGCAATGCCATGAATGTTCGTATTGGTTTAGAATATACTGTGAATCGTATGTCGTCAAATTTTATTTAACTCGGTTATTCTATACAAATTTTTCTACATTTTTGCATTACTCTTAATACATATCTATTATTGATTACACACAAAACGATTACAGAAAAACATATGCCTAATATTTTAAATTTTAATATTTTCAGGAGAAATTGTATAGGAACATATATACTCAACTTTACACATATTAAATGCCTATCCTGATAAGTTGTGAAAATAATGCATATAAGAATTAATAAAATAATATATTTTAAAGAATTCAATCAAGAGTAAGATTGAATTGTTAAGACATATGAAGGACTTTTACTTAATTGACTGACAAATATTTAAATTATGAATATTAAACAAAAATATTTGTTATACAATTTTATTTTTCTTATATTAATAGTTTTTAAACTTTGTATCCCCAAGCTTTATAATATCATTCTGAATATTTGCTATACAAAACTTTATACATTTTTTTTTGTATTATTTCTGATATATATACAATTGAATACTCACAAACCGATTAGAGAAAAAAATATGCATAATTTTATTCATTTTCATTGGAGGAAATAGTGAAAAATGTGTATACAAGTACCCGATATATTCTAAAGCGCAGCAAATGTCTGGAAATGTTGCTATAATATAGCAAATTTTATTTAATAAAATGAAGTTTTGAGAGTAAAACTCAGTTTATGTGCTAAATCAGAACGTGAAATGTGTATTCACTATATTCCATGCATTATCACTCAGATAGAAAATTTCAAAACATCCTTTAGAAGTTTATAAAAATATGAAGCAAAAAAAAGTAAACTACTTTCTTTTACAACCCTGCTTCATTTCTGCAAAGAAGACTTTTCAAAAGATGAAGGGTTCCCTATTTTATGGAAATTTGAAAAGTAGGCATGGAACCTTGGATTGACTTCTTCAAGCTTCTTTACAAAACTAAAAAAAAAAAAATCGATGTCTGCTTCTTTTTAAGAAGAAAAAAGAAAAAGAAAATGAAAAACTTTTGAAAAAGAAAGCTGCTTTCTCAGAAGTTCCTAACGTTAGGTTTTTGAAATGACAAGTGGAAAAATAAGAAGAAAAAAAAATTTACTATTCATTATTCGTTTTGCACTTTTTTCCTGCAAAAACATTGATTTCTTTTTTCTGAAGTGGTTTCCCTTCTTGAGAAAGTTTTCAATTGGAAAATAAATTTCAAAATAACATCGTTATTTTTTTTTCTTTCTTTTTTCATTTTTGGGCTCATGGAAGCAAAAAAAAAAAAAAAAATTATTGCCATTTTATTAACACCCTTGAAACCTCTTGTTGATGAATATTTTAATATAAATACAGGAATTACGTAAGGTTTGAAAATTTAAATTCAATTTGAAAAGTAATGGATGAATAACGTACCCCATAAAAAAAAAATACATTTTAAACTAAACATTACAGGAATTAAAAATTCATTTCTTTTCGAATTTTGAAAGGTAAAATAAAGAAATAGGGCAAACGAAATTGTAAAAAAAGAATTTATATTTTAGATTAGTAAAAATGCAATAATTCGGGCCTGATGGCTGAGTGACGAATACTCCGGTTAATGGTTCAAAACCATTGATGCCATGGATTTTGCAGTAGTTTGAAATTCATTTTTAAACCACAGGTCTTGTCCAATAGGACAATAGAGCGTTGGACATAAATCCAACAATCCTATCCCATACTAGAAATAGTGACGCAACATAAAAAATGTTTTCATGTTGCGTCATTGAAGACGAAATAAAATAATTCACGATGTAGTCAAATGTCGGTTTGTTTGTTTGTGTAGGGGGATCTGGGTGTGGTAGAGTTGAAAAACACATAATTTTCAGAACACACCACTTTTATTTATACGCGCACAAATAACACATCCACATTAATACACAACATATAACTCATTTTTTTCTTCTAATGCAGCTGGCAAATGGACCGTGATCTTTCGCCGTAAGGGCTGCACCGATGTTACTCACTTTGCATGACCCAGGGGGCGCGTGTAACGATGGTAATCCACGGACGCGGAGTAACAATGCCCCCGCAGCGCTCTACGATCCTATTAGGACCGGGACCTACGGCTTAAAGTGGATTCCGAACCACTACAACACCCATGGGCAAAGCCGGGATTTGAACCCGATACCTGTGGTACGAACGCCAGAGCGCTGCCATTCGGCCATCAGGCCCCACATATAACTCATTGAAACCATTCAATTATATAATTGTGGAAGGATTCCTTTTCTAGTTCTCAGGATAAGATATTGTAATTCAGCGCCAGTAGCGCCGGTCTCGCTATACGTCCTCTATGGCGAGAGTCTTAATGCCTACTGGATGATTTATTCTGCATGACGCAGTGCGTAGGAGGAAACATGGTTGCATAGGTGGAACCCCGTTTAAAACGATAACTTTTTTTTTACTAGAAATTGTATACGTAATATAGAAACATCTAAAAGTAGAAAACAAACAAGTTTGCTATGGATGAAAAAATACATTAATTCTTTCGTATTAATTATTTCTAACTACTATTTTTTTTTTATTTCATTGCAATATAGGAAGAAGAAAAAGTAATTTCTATTAAAACAAGTTTTAATTAAAATAATCCCTGCTGTAATTAAATATTGCTTTTCTTTTTTGAATTTTGAAATGTAAAAGAAATAAACAAAAAAAAAATGGTATAGGAATTTATATTTTAGATGAGTAAATACAAAATGTTGACCTGATGTCCGAGTGATTGGTGCTGTGGTTCTCGATGCCTGAGGTTTTGGGTTCGAGCATCCAGTGGTGCCACGGATGTTAGATGGTGTTTGTAGTCGTTTGGAATCGAAACCTGATGGACGAGTTACTAGCGCTCGGTACCACAGGTTTCGGGTTCGAATCCTGGCAGTGCCATGTATGTTAGTAGTGATTCAGAATCCATTTTAAGCCGTAGGTCCCAGTCTCAAATGACCATAGAGAGTCACAAAAGCCCAATCAGATTTCTCACCACATCATTCCCAAACTATAAAGGTGCAACTCATCTCTAGGCGCAGTGATGTGTTGTGGTGTAGTAGTAGTAGTGGTGGTGGTGGTTCGAATTCACTTTAAACCGTAGGTCTCGGTCTAATATGGCTGTAGAACTTTGGACGTAGGGTTAAAAACCCTCCCCCATAAAACGGAAACATATCATGTGGCACCATTGAAGAAAAAAAAGGAGAAATACAATAATTCACGATACTTTTTTCTTTTTATATTACTTAAATTATACAGACACAATTAAACGTAATAATACCTAAGAACAATAAGATTCCTTTTACAATTTGGACATGCAATAATATAAAAACAAGTAATATAAAAAAATATTTATTTTAGATCATTTAGTGCAAGAAATAATTATTTTCTTTTTTAAGTTTGATAATACTGTAAAATAAATAAAAATGTTTTGCATTTTTTATCAATTAGTCCCATTTTTGAGCAATACAAATTTTAAATATTTAATTATTTGGCGATTAAAAAAGATCATTTGATTAACTTCTGTAATTTTAAATTGGATTTTGAAACACATAAGTGGCTTTTAAGATATTCATTTATAAAATTAATTAAAACTTCTAATCGTTGAATTTTACCAAACTTAAAAATTTAATTTTAAATACTTTGGAAAGTTTAACTGTTTAAAACGTAAAATATTTGAAATTGTTTTTAGAAGTTAACTGACAATGGGTTTTTAAAGTCATCAATTAATCAATGAAAACTATTGAGAATTTGAAGATTCAGAAGTCTTTTGAATATTATATACTTTTATTAATATATTATTTACTCCCCTCTTATAAAATTAATCATTTTCATTATAGAAATATTTTCTGGTGTGATTCTCCTTTTGAATTAAAAATTGTGTTTATTTAAATAATAAAAATAAATTGAATAAAAATAGAATAAATTTAATTTCTTGTGTGATAAAATTAAATACATTCGTTTTTGATTTGAATTTTAATGTTTAATAATAAATAAATATTATTTATCTACTGTTTCAATACTTCAAAGAAATTCTTTTAGTTCTATGCTCAACATTTTAATTGAATAGAAAATAAGTAAGATTTGCTATGAATGAAAGAAATGCATTAATGCTTTTGCATTAATAATTCATAACTACCATTTTTAAACTCCTTTCAATTAATTTCGTTATTATTTAGGAAGAAGAAAGATAAATATCTATTAAAACAAGTTAAGTTTCAATTGCAAATAACATACATTAGTTTTGTTTTAATAATAAAAAAAATGGAAGATTTAAGAAAAAGAAATTCATATTTATAAATAAGTTAGTTTGGAGTTAATTTCTAATTCCTTCCTAAATTTAATTCAGTTTTTAAGGCTTAGAAAATTAAGGATGTTATGTTCGATTTAGATCAAATAGCTATTTCATAATTTCTGTGAATGTAAATAATTTAAATATAAAAAATATAAAATGGCTCAACTTATCAGATGTGCAATTAGTGGAGATTTGCCACTGAATTCGTGTAATTAACTGAATATATTTTTGAATAAATTCTGCGTTGTTACGAAATTTATATATACACTAAAGTGACAAAAGTCATGGGATAGCAATATGCAAATTTTCAGATGGCAGTAGCATCGCGTAGAACAGGTATAAATGCGCAGTGCTTTCGCAGAGCTTTCATTTCTGTTCAAGTTATTTATGTGAAGAGGTTTTGACGTGATGATGATCGCACGACGGCAATTAACAGACTTTGAACGCGGAATGTTAGTTGGAGCTAGACGCATGGGTCATGCCATTTCGAAATCGTTAGAATTCAACATTCCCAGATCCACTGTGTCAAGATAACAGTATGAAATTTCAGGCAAACATCCCACCATGGACAGCGGTGGTCACCTGCACTAACGACCCGAGACCGGCGACGTCTGCAAAAGAGTCGTAAATTCTAACGACAAGCAACACTGAGTCAAATAACCGCAGAAATTTATGTGGACGAAATTTTCTGCTAGAACTGTGCGGAGAAATTTGGCTTTCTTGGGTATTCCAGCAGAAGACCGACTCGAAGAGTGCCTTTACTGACAGAACGACATCGCTTGCAGCGACTCTCGTGGGCACGTGAGCATATCGTTGGCCCCTAGATGAACGGAAAACCGTGGCCTGGTCCGATGAGTCACGATTTCAGTTGGTAAGAGCTGATGGTAGGGTTCGAGTGTGGCGCAGACCCCACGAAGCCATGGACACAAACTGTCAGCATGGCACTGTTCAAGCTGGTGGTGGCTCCGTAATGGTGTGGGCTGTTTTTCATGGCATGGACTTGGTCCTCTGGTGCGACTGGACCGAACGTTGACTGGAAATGCTTATGTTCAGCTACTTGGAGATCACTTGCAGCCATTCATGGACTTCATGTACCCAAACAACGATGGGATTTTTATGGATGACAATGCGCCATGTCACCGGGCCACAACTGTTCGCGATTGGTTTGAAGAACATTCTGGACAATTCCAACGAATGATCTGGCCACCTAGATCGCCGACATAAATCCCATCGAGCATTTATGTGGTACATATTCGAGAGGTCTGTTCGTGCCCAAAATCCTGCACCATCAACGCTTTCACAATTATGGACATCTATCGAGACAGCATGGCAGTCCCATAAATGCTCGATGGGATTCATGTCGGGCGATCTAGGTGGCCAGATCATTCATTGAAATTGTCCAGAATGTTCTTCAAACCAATCGCGAACAGTTGTGGCCCGGTGAAATGGCGAATTTTCATCCATAAAAATCCCATCGTTGTTTGGGTACATGAAGTCCATGAATGGCTGCAAGTGATCTCCAAGTAGCTGAACATAAGCATTTCCAGTCAATGTTCGGTCCAGTCGCACCAGAGGACCAAGTCCATGCCATGAAAAAAACAGCCCACACCATTACGGAGCCACCACCAGCATGAACAGTGCCTTGCTGACAGTTTGGGTCCATGGCTTCGTGGGGTCTGCGCCACACTCGAACCCTACCATCAGCTCTTACCAACTGAAATCGTGACTCATCGGACCAGGCCACGGTTTTCCATTCATCTAGGGACCAACCGATATGCTCACGTGCCCACGAGAGTCGCTGCAAGCGATGTCGTTCTGTCAGTCAAGGCACTCGAGTCGGTCTTCTGCTGGAATAGCCCAAGAAAGCCAAATTTCTCCGCACAGTTCTAACAGACAAGTCCCTTGTACGTCCCACATGGATTTCCGCGGTTATTTGACGCAGTGTTGCTTGTCTGTTAGAATTTACGACTCTTTGCAGACGTCGCCGGTCTTGGTCGTTAAGTGCAGGCGGTCGACCACTGCGCTGTCCATGGTGGGATGTTATGCCTGAAATTTCATACCCTCGGCACACTCTTGACACAGTGGATCTGGGAATGTTGAATTCCTAACGATTTCCGAAATGGCATGACCCATGCGTCTAGCTCCAACTAACATTCCGCGTTCAAAGTCTGTTAATTCCCGTCGTGCGGTCATCATCACGTCAAAACCTCTTCACATGAATAACTTGAACAGAAATGAAAGCTCTGCGAAAGCACTGCGCATTTATACCTGTTCTACGCGATGCTACTGCCATCTGAAAATTTGCATATTGCTATCCCATGACTTTTGTCAGTTCAGTGTATATATAAATATATATATATAATTCGTTCAAAGAATATATATACGTTGTATATATATTCTTGAACGAAAACAATGCTCTCTAATTACTTTAAATAATACTCGTTAATTCGATATTATTCGAATAAGATGTTCTATTAAAGCTATTATTGAGTCCAAGTTATCTTTAGACGAAGAAAATCTTCTTAATTGCTTTTACTATATAAGAGAAAAAAATAATCTATTTTATTTTATTTTTGCTTTTATTTGAAACCAGCAGTGTACTGAGTAACTAGCGTACTAGTTAGCCTCTTTTAGCAATTTGAATAGTTTAATATAGTTTACTCTTTTGTATTGATCATAGTAACGTTTGCTTCTAACGTCCTATTAGGGATAATGTTGCCATAAAGCATGATAAAAATATACGTTAATTTTAACGGTAATTGTTTCGGTACGAATTTACTTTTTTATATTATATTGAATGTGTTTGGAAATACAATTTTGTAAATCTTGCTTTTACTTTTGTTACGGAAATTATTATTTATTATTAAATAAAAAAATTCTAATATAAATATTAGATAGATATTTAATCTATACATTATTTAAATAATTATATATTAATATAAAAAAGGTATAAAAGAAATGTCTAAATTAGTATTAATAGGTTTATAATAGTTATATATTATAATGGTTCGGATAGGATGATTCTGCAATTTTTAATACAATTATTTAAAAAAAACATTACTAATGACAATTACAAATTTGATACTTGAATATAATATAAATATTTAACTCTAAAATATTTGAAATCTAAATTCCTTTATCTATATTTGTGAAATTTCATTTCAACGTAAGTTGCTTCAATTGGTTGCAAACAAATTGACAGAAACTATTCACGTGTAAATAAATCAATGTAACTAAGAATTATAATCATGAAGTTATTTTAATTCAAGTGATGCATTACAGGAAATGTTTATGGTTTATGATTAACTAAAAAAATAACAAAGAAACACTAATTACTTGTTGGTTGAAAATGTTTGAGATATTCTCTAATATTCTTTATGAATCACAGACTTAAAGTTATTTAATTATAATAAAAATAATTTACGTAAAACGCCAATTACTTATTCTGTGTGGAGGAGAATACTTTTACATTTCTTCTAGAATTCAATCTTCTGATGAAAATTCTGGACATTTTTTGTTTTTCCAAAAAGTAATTGATTGGAAAAAAATCTCTAATTCACTATCAATGAACATAAGCGAAAATACACATAACGTAGAGTTCGTAGAAAATGCTAGAGAAATATTTGATTAGTAAATTATCTTTTCTATATGTGTCTCAGTTAATAATGAAAGGAAAATATAACATCAAAATTTAGCTCTTTTTATTTAAATATCTTACGATCAAAACACTTCTTCCAATGTGCCTACATTTAGATTCATATAAAATTGTTACCTGTGGAATTTATCAAACTTATTATTTATTTAATTATAATACAAATAATTTACGTAAAATACCAATTACTTAATCTGTGTGTAGGAGCATGAGGTGAATTTTTTCTGAGTTCAATCTTTTCTTTAAAATTCTGAACATATATTTTTGTCTTTTCGACAAATAATTGTTTGGAAATATTCTCCAATTCACCATAAATGAACATAAGCGAAAAATAAACATAGCGTAGAGTTCGTATAAAATGCTAGATCAATTTTTGATCAGTAAATGGTCTTCTTTACATGTGACTCAGTAATTAATGAATGAAAAAAGTATCAACAAATTTTAGTCCATTCATTTTAATACCGAAATACTTCAAACCTTGCGTTTATATTTAGATTCATATAAAATTGTTACCTATGGAATTTATCTAAATTAATTTAATTATAATAACAGTAATTTAAAAAATACCAATTATTTAAAATGTGTGGAGGAAAATAAGGTAAATTTTTTCCCTTTGTTCAATCTTTTGATGAAAATTCTGAAGATATATTTTTGTTTTTTCACAAAGTAATCATTTGATAATATTCTCTAACTCACTATCAAAGAACATAAGCGAAAAATACACATAGCGTAAACTGTCTTAGAAATTGCTAGATAAATTTTTGATTAGCAAATGGTCTTTTCTATATGTGTCTCCTTAATGAATGAAAAATGCACCATTAAAATTTAACCCTTTTATTTTAATATTTTACTACCAAAATACTTCTTCCCATGTGAATATATTTAGATCCGTATAAAATTGTTATTGGTAAAATTTATCTAGTAAGGTTATAAAAGTTTTTTTTTTTGCTAATAATCAAGGATAGTAAAAACGAGAACAGTTGAGAAATTTTGGAATAGGCAAGCATTTTTTTTTTTTAATATTAGAACTTTTAAGTTATTAATTAAAAATAATATTTTGCTTTTAAAAATTTACTGTTAGTGAATAATAATAATTCGAAAATTGATCTTAAATTGACCACACACTTCTGAAATAATGATGAAACCGTATGGATATGCTGAATGGCTACAAACATCTCATTCTGCTCCAAAATCCTTCTTTTATTCTAATTAAAGCAAGAATCAACAGAAAGGCCTCTTGCGCATGCGCTCATCAACTATCCCTAACTTAATAAACTTGATGAACTTGTGGGTTCGATAGAAGGGAAAAAATGGAGAAAGAGTAAGAGCAATTACAGTAGCCAATTAAAATCAGCCGTCTTTGATGGCGTGGTAGTAATAAGTCTATTGATTTTTTGCTGCAGGCCATAAGAATTAGAGACAATAACACTGGGGAATTTTCTTTTCATTTGCAACATAAAGATAACATTCGAACAAAGTATTATTTATTCTATTTTGTAATGAATACTAAATTTACGTTAGCTTTCTTCATTCGTGGATAGGTTCTTTTAATATCATTTGTTCTATTTGAACTAAGTAACGTTGGGGTTTAATCATAAAATATTCCAGAAAATCGCTGTTCTAATTTATATAAATTGTGATAAATAATAAATTTAGTGTAGTTAATTATGGTTAAAGTTTACAATTAGTGCAACTGTGCCCAAAAAGTAAGGCAAATGATTTTTTTCTTCAAAAATTCTTTATTTATTCTTCCAAATTTATTTCATCTCCCTTCAAAGTAATCCCTTCTGGACACAATGCACTTGTACTAACTTTTTTTCCCAATCCTCAATGCATGTTAAAAAGTCATCGCCAGCGATGGTCTTCAAACCGCACGCCGATTCATGTTGAATCTCTTCAATCGACCCAAAACGGTAGAGGAGGTCCCCGGAGTGGTCTTTCGAGTTTAGGGGATAGCCAGAAGTCGTACGGTGTGAATACGGTGGTTGTGGAACGATATGGGTTTCATTTTTGGCGAAAAATGTCACGAAGAATCAATGCAGTGTGAGCTGGAGCATTCAGTGTTTTCGGTACCAATCGAGATTTGACGCGTTTTGAGACCCAAAGTTGAATCGACTGTTCCTTTTGAAATTCCAACTTGTTCCAGCAAGGTCTCTAATTGTAAATAGATGATTTGGCAAGCACCAACTCTTTAATTTTTTGGACATGAACTTCGTCAGTTGAGGTTGATGGTCAACCAGATGGCTCTTCGTCGTCAACTCGTTCGCTGCCTTCTTTGAAATGTTTATACCACCACTTCTAAACATTTCTTTTCCGATATAGGAATGCTCACCGAATGCCTTCTGCAACATTCTGTAAGTTTCCTCAAACAAAATGTAATGCAAGTTCTTTGCTCAATTAATGCAGACATTTCAAAAATCGCCGGAAACAGTTTCAGTGATTCACAAAGCCAAGCCTAACTCAAACACTAATGAATATTTTAACGTGAAATTTCACACATATGTCAGGGACAGTGCCAGCAACCTAAAAAATAAAATAAATAAAATTCTATAAGCCCCGGGAATTTTAAATTGAACATTGGCCTTACTTTTTCGACATAGTAGTATATGCTTTTATTGAAGGATCTGATGATGATATTTTTTTTTTAAGAACCGATATGCTTAATCATATAAATTATATCCAAATTTTATTTTAGCTCAATTATTGATTTTAAACTTATTTTTATCTGAATTTCACGCAATTATATTATATTTCTTTTAATAATGATTATTAAGTTTGAATAATATTTATTGTATTATAATCAGATGTCATATAATATTGCTGTAAAATGTAGACTAATGTTATATAAAAACTAATATCTTTCTAAAAATATATTGTTTAATATATTTTTAATAAAATTATATTGTTTAATATATTTAGATATTAATATTTTATATATAAAATATTAATATTTTATAAAAGTGTTTAAAAAATTTATTGTGAATTTCCAAAATATTACCATGTTATAATTTACAATATTAAATACAAAATATTTACTCACTAGAGAATTTAATATTTATTTGATTCTACAAAATTATCTGATGTAAAAGTCATAAAAATTATATAATAAATAGTCTTTTTTCAACACAATAAATATAAAAGTTTCATAATTTTAATTATAGAAAGACTTAAGTGGTTTTATTTAATACTTTAAACTGCACGTATGGGTATCATTTCTACAAATATCCAAAATTAATCAAACTGCTTACGAATTTTTAAGAATAAATAGTGTTTTAACGAATAAAGGAGAAAAATTATTGTTTTACTAGAATTAATAAAACGATAATCCCATCTGCAGAAACATTTCCTTCTAAATTTTTTTAGAATTAAACGAAGATTTAGAGATAACATAATACATAATTAATTATGGTTTCGTTGTAAAAAACAGTTTAATGATGTTTTTTTGGGGATTTACGCTGTAGAATTTATGATTCTCAAAATTTAAATTGAATTATGCCTCGCTTAAATAAATTTGTATTTCAATTGCAAGAAAAGGCCGTTAAATAATTTTTGTACTAAATTAATAATGCCAATAAATATTTCTGGCATGAGAAATTTATTTATGTTTTAAATTTATGGTATACTCTAAAATATATATATATAATTATACTTTAAAAATATTCTCAAAATAAATGAATTTGTTGTGACTTATTTTATATAAATATGAAATATTCTCGCCTTTAAAATCTTAATTTCTAAGCCAAATAATCTTAAAAAAAATTTAATTTTAGAATTTAAGTTCTAAAAATAGTATTAATTTTATTCTTATAGTTTTGAGGCAAATCAATTGAAATGTTTATGATGTTTTAAAAATTATTTTTAACTAACATTACTTTAATATTAAAATAAGTGTTTGTTTTTAATATTTAAAGAAGTATGTTTTATTGTATAACAAAATAATTAAACTTAATTAATTAAAACGAATGTTCTAGAGTGTTCACGCATGATAAGTTGAAATTTGCTGAGCAGATTTCAGTTATAATACAAGTTGATCATATTTATTAATTCAGTAGAAGTTGGATGCAATATTTTATTAATGCCTACAAATATATTTATTTCGAAATAAGTCATACATTTATATCAATGAAAATTTTAATTTTTAATAAAATATTTGAATTTAATAGTATCAAATTAGAATAGAATAGAGATATAGAAGATATTGTATAATATTTATAAAAATCAAATATTATATCGATCCTATAAAACTAAATAATATAGAATACATACAATTCAAATCAACATATATAATTTCAATGCAATATAAAATGCCATTTTAAAAATTTTGATTTCAGAAAATTTGACTTTTATTTATGAAAGATATTTGAATAATAATTTTTGAAAAAAATATCAAAACTTTTTTTTTAGAACTAACTTATATTATCTCCGATTAGAATTTATTTAAAATAAAATGTTATTTTGCATTAAGCCTTATATTCATAATTTTGTATATAAATATTTTAATAAATATACCTAAAATGAACATAGTTTTAGAAAATATAAAATATTCGTCTGTATACAAGCTTCATATAATAAATTAAACATGTAAGAATATTAAAATAGGATGGGATTCCATGTATTTCCAATCATTTACCTTTTGCTCTATTGGTTTAGATTTTATTTCACGCAAAAAGTCCATACTATGCCTTAAAAGAGGATTTACTGGGAGGTAGGATTACAGAGAAAATGTCTGACGAAATGATTCTTTATTTCTTTCTCTATATTTCTATTTCCTAAGGATTTAGTTGGGGCCTATCACAAAGTGATTCAACCAACTTTTAAGATCATTATTATTGTTTAAATAAACCAGATTTTTAATTAAATTTCTGTCGTTTTCTGTTTTGGACATATTTAGAATACAAGATATTCATTCTCAATAGGAAATATTTAAATTAAAATTTTTTTAATATGCATCTCAGGAATAAGGTAGTAGCGGAGATGTAAATAACAATGTGTAATTATTTCAAAATTATTTAATTTTGAGTAATTATTTCAAAATTATTTAATTTTTTTTGCAAATGTAGAAAAGTTAAAGCAATTTTTTTGTGAAGATAATATTGTTTATTTAAAAATAACTAATGTCTTTAATTGCAGATAATGGAGCATTAATTATAATATAAAATTAGATTACATATTACAAAATAATGTGTATTACATTAATTATTCTTTTTATTATTTTAATAGTATTTTTAATAAAAGGTGATTAACAAATTAATCATACAGCTTCAAAATAGAAATGCAAGCAATTTTCTAATTTCATTGCATAATCTATAAATAACTTCAAACATTCCTCACATTCATATGCACTTAAAAGACACAAATAAAACATAACAGTCATCCAAAATACATTTCTATTTTCTTCACTATTGAAGATAATTCATATTAACTTTTTTCAAGGAATTTAAAAATTCTACATATGACATAAAAAAGAAGGAAACCGCTAGTCTTATATATTTCTGTTTTTATTTTCAGCAATGTTGGTTAAAATAATTTAAAAGTGTGTCATAATACAACAAAACATAAGACAAAATAATTTTATTGAAATTCATTACATAATTTATAAATGACTTCACGCTTCCCCCACATTCATATGCACACAGAGTCACAAATAAAACATAGGGCATCCAAAACACATTTATATCTGCTTCACTATTGAAGAGAATTCTTTAGTTTCTTCAAGGAATTTAAAAATTCTACATATGACATAAAAAAAGAAGGAAACAGCTAGTCTTATATATTTCTGTTTTTATTTTCAGCAATGTTGGTTAAAATAATTTAAAAGTGTGTCATATTACAACAAAGCATAAGACGAAATAATTTTATCGAAATTCATTACATAATTTATAAGTGACTTCACGCTTCCCCACATTCATATGCACACAGAGTCACAAATAAAACATAGTCCAAAAACACATTTATATCTGCTACACTATTGAAGAGAATTCACATTTAGTTTCTTCAAGGAATTTAAAAATTCTTCATATTACGGAAACAAGTAATTTAAAAAAAATTTAAAGTCAAATTCCTACTTTTTTTTTCACTGTATTGCAAAGTCCTTTATAAATAAATTTCATTCATTTTTTTTTTTAAGTTTATCTGGCGCCATCTATTGATAGATATATGCAACTTAAATCTAATAAAAACTAAAATTAATCAATTAAATTTAATTAATGAATTGATATTTGAAGAAAATGTCTTGTCATCCACTACAAATTCAAAAATTTTGAACTTGAGTGGATGAATGAAAAGTATTTTATTAACGATTGAAAATTTGAACAAGATATATATAGGAGAGTGTGAGCTAATAGAAGGAATTGAAAAAGAAGGAAATAGCTAGAGTTATATATTTCTGTTTTTCTTTTCTGTGATGTTGGTTAAAAATACAAGTGTATCTTATTACAAAAAAACATAAGACAAAAATAAATTTCTAATTTCATTACATAATCTATAAATGACTTCCAAGTATTCCCCGATTCATATGCACACGAAAGAAGCACAAATAAAACATAATCCAAAAACATTTCTGTGTTTTTTACTGCTGAATAGAATTCACATTTAGTTTCTTCAAGGAATTTAAAAACGTTACATATCAAAAAACAATGGAAATAGCTAGTGTTATATATATTTTTTCTTTCTAAAATGTTGCTTAAAATAATATAAAAGTGTATCATAGGACAAAAAAATGGCAAAATTAATTTCTTAATTTCCTTACATAATTTATAAATGACTTCAAACATTCCCCCATTCATATGCACTCAAGAGACACAAATAAAACATAAAAGACATCCAAAATACATTTCGATCTTCTTCACGATTGAAGAGAACTCACATTTAGTTCATTCCAGGAATTTAAAAACGCTACATATCGCGAAAAAAAGAAGGAAATCGCTAAAATAGAATTCACTGATGTCCTCTGAGTATTGTAAACAACAATAAGAAAAAAAGAGAATGAGAAACCGAATCAAAGAAGAAAGAAAAAAATGCTAAGAATGAGTAGCAAGAGTTTTCTATTGTTAGGTTTTTTTCTTTTTTTTTCTTATTCTCTGACGAGTGCAATCGATGGGCTTAAAGAGCAGAACTTTGTTTTTGCAATCGAAGCGTTACTATTATCTTAATGAACTTTAGATTTGATTGCATCATCTAAATTGAAAGTCAGTAAATATTTTTTTATGCAAAAGTAATATAAATTACTTTAGAAGTAATCTCCACATAGATCTAATAATAGAAAAAAAAAAATCAAGATAATACCATTGTGTCAAGATTACCGTATATGGGGATTGCTGATATTACTTTAGGAGTATCTTACTTAAAACTGATCATAATAAAAAAATATAAAAAAATACAATTTTATTTTTGATTTTAATGAATCAATGTATTTAAACAAGAAATACAATGTGATTGCTGTATATGTGAATCGTTCAGATGTTATTCGACCCCTTTTTTGTCTTGCCATAAAATAAAAAGTGAAATTAACAACAATTTAATCTAAGCAATTTTTCATAATTTTTTAGTTAATTATTTGAACATACTTAAATTATATAAACAATATCCTCTATTTTAAACATAACACCTAAAGAGTGAATAATAATTTTAAATAAATACAGTTTTGTCTCCTTTGTATGGTAATAAAGGAAATCACACATAATATTTTTTAACGCGCAGAGTATTCTTTTAAGTAATTATATATGCCTTTATTATATATTTTATCAATTATATGTCGGAAATCTTTAAATCGGATTCAATAATTGTTTTTGATTCAATTAATTTTTAAATTCAATAATTTAATATGAATTTGTATATAATTTATCAATTAGATACAAATTCATATAAATATATACTATTCTCCATAACAACATTCTACTTTGTTTTTGTCCCCAAATGATTGGTATGATTGTAATGGTAGGTAGTTTAATTAAACTACTCTCTGTTACAATTATGCCAAATCATTTGTGGATAAATCTAATGGTATTATTTTTAATTTGAAATGCTCATGATTTGAACTAATAATATTCAAAATAGGTTGTCTATAATTCAAATAATTTACATTTACAGGTTTCAAATAGTTTACAGAGTTTTTATCTAAATCTTAGTGTTTTTGATGCATTTTTTAAAAAAAATTCTTTTAAAATAGTTTCAAAACCTGTTCCTTTATTATCAATAATCATTTTTTTTACAATTTAAGATTACATTTTTAAAATGTAAAGACATCCAATTAAAATGTAAATAATTTCAAAACTAACATTATTAGATGAAACAGTCATTTTATAGAAATTTCTAAATTCTTTATTATTAATTTTGAAAACTGTAAAGAGTAAAAACCTCATAAAAAAAGACAAAAACAGTTTCTTGTAATGATATAAAATAATATTTTATTAATTTCCTTCCATTTTTAACAAACGATAGACAAAGGAATATTTTTTCTTATGCAAATTAAATATTGCAAAAAAATATTAACTGTTTAAATTGAGATTTAAATCCCTTTTTTTAAAAGGAATAAAAATTAACCTTTTTCAATCAATAATACTAACACAACTTAAGCAACAAATCTTCCATTTCGGTACTCTTTAATATATAAAAAAATATCAAATATCATTTGGACATGTCCATAATGAAATATTTATAACTTACTATACAATTTTACATACTTTCCTTGAAGTTCATATCAGTTAAATTCAAAATTATATGTTGAACAGACAACTAAGAAAATAACTTTGAACAAAATCTTTAAAATTTAAGTATCAGTCTTAAGTCTGGTATTTATTCTGCAATCTTTGTTTAGTATAAATAATGGGCTCTTTTGAACTCCTATTCCTACAGTGAATTTTGCGAGCCAAATCCGATTAGCAGTAGTAATAGAAGTTTTCCATCTACATGGCTTGAAAGAGAACTGATCTTTTGAAAGTTCAGCGTTTATATATTATTTATGATTTCTTGTTCAGAACCCTTATATAGAAAAATGATTTCAGAATAATAAAGTTTTTTTTTAAATATATTATAATTAATAAAATAATTAATGATAGAAATTGACTTTCAACTTGATAAACTTGTAGAATTCTTGAAATGAAATAATGATTGTAAATACTGGAACTACTCAGAAAATACTTATAAATTTGAAGTTAATTTAAAAACAAACATATTAAATAAGTTGTAATTAATTTATAGTTTAATTTTCTTGAATTGTATATTATTTTATTACAATAAAATTTAAAAAAATAATACTCTGTCTGATGTACCACGTCAAAACTTATTACATATTTAGGATTAAAATTTTTTTTTTCATAATTTACTATTCATTTTTAATGCTGTATTAAGTTTTAATGTAGAATTTGAATAAAGTATTTAAGAAAATACTTGTGTATTTCTACACAAAAATTATGAAGAAATAAATGTTTATTTTTATTTAAATATTCATAATATAAAAAATATCATAACGAGCTTTTCAGAATTCGAAATAGATAGTTAAGGTTATGTTGAAAACTTTTAATAAAAAGTAAAATAAGAAAATCATGAAATCTATGGTTGTTATGGGCACCTTAAATCTGTAGAAGATTATGTTCCCCAATTGATGAAAGAAGTGAAAAAAAAACCAAATGCCACTTCTGAATAAGATAAAAAAATTTAATTCATGTAAAAGGATAAATGAAAAAATACAACCACAACAGAGTTATTAAAAATATTTAGGATTTCATTATATTCTTCATAATTTACTGTTTATTTTACTATTATATTTTTTTTTTAATGTGGATTTTAAATAAAGATTTAAAAATACTTTTATATTTCTACAAACATTATGAAGAAATAAATGATTTTATTTTTTATTTAAATATTCAAAAGATCAAAATTATCGTAACGAACAATTTAGTAATCAAATAGATAGTGACAGTTCTGGTGAAAAAAATTTCAAAAAAAAAAAATAAATAAATAAAATGAAAAAGCTTGAAATCTGCAATGACGACCACATTAAATGTGTAGAATTTTATGTTCACCTATAAGTTTCGAAAGAATAGGTGGAGAGAACCAGATATCATTTTTGAGGAATAAATAATAAAAAAAAATATATCTAATTCATTTAAAAACGATGAATAAAAAACATAAACCCATCAGATTTGTGTACATTTCAAAAGTAAGTCAAATACGATTGATCAAACGACAATAGGATATAATTAAAATTTCAGTGATAACCCATTCCCTTTTACGCTCCTTTTCTTGAAATAAATAAATTTAATAGCATAGGAAAATAAAAAAATAATAAAGTTTAAAAATAAGTAATTATAAACCGTATAATAAATAATAAATTTTACGTAAAATTATGTGAATAAATGTACCGAAATGCATCGAAAATTTATAATATTTTAAACATAAATGTCTAATCATTGACAAAATGAATGTTTTACAGAATTCTGTTTAATACAGAATCTAATATAAAATTAAAATTAATTTCAGTAGGTAATGTTAGAGACGAAAAACGGAAAAGCAATCACATGCATAACTGTTGTCTTTATAGAATATGAACCAATATTTTACTCTTCAAAATCTCTTACAATTGAACCTCTTTTTATTATTGGTTTTCTTTACATATTTTCTGAAATAATCTTCATCAGATATGGAGGATGTGCATTCAACGAAAACATTCCTAAATAATAATAAACTATATAATAAATAATAAATTTTACCTAAAATTATGTGAATAAATAAACCTAAATATCAAAAATATATTTATTCTATATTTATTAATTAAATTATTCAATTATTTATTAATTTAATTATTATAAATTTATTATTTACAATTATATATTTATTGTTTACAAATATATTTATTATAAAAGTTCTAATAATTAGACAAATATCTATATATTATAACATAATTAGACAATAGGAATGTTATACAGAAATACTGTTCAATAATAAAAATATAATATAAAATTAAAATCAATTTGCGTATGGGGTGTTTTGAAACGAAATCCGGAAAGCAATCATATGCATAACTGTTGTCTTTATAGAATATAAACAAATATTTTAATTTTCAAAGTCTCTTACAATTGGTCCTCTTTATTATTGGCTTTCTTTACATGTTTTCTAAAATAATCTTTATCAGATATAGAGGACGTGCATTCAACTAAAACATTCAACTTAGTCTTGCATGTGCATTTATGTTATTCTAATATCGAAACCGATGTGTCTTTGTCAATCTGCTAGATTCAATTTTTTTCCCTAAGAATATAAATGGCAATCTAAACTCTACTTTACAGTTTGTTTTCAATCGTCTATTTTGTCGCTCCTCGTTACCATGGTAATATAAAAATTGAAATTAATTTGCATAGGTGATGTACGAGTCGAAAACCGGAAAGCAACCATATGCACAACTGTTTTTTTATAATAAATAAACCAATATTTTACTTCTCAAAGTCTCTTACAATTGAATCTCTTTATTATTGGTTTTCTTTACGTATTTCTAAAATAATCTTTATCAGATATAGAGGACGTGCATTCAACGAAAACATTTAACTTAGTCTTGCATGTGCATTTATGTTATTCTATCGCTTAAACTGATGTCAATCTGCAATAGATTCAATTTTTTCCCTAAGAATATAAATGGCAATCTAAACTCTACTTTACAGTTTGTTTTCAGGTTATCGTCTATTTTTTTTGTCGCTCGATCTCGTTACCATGGTAATATAAAAATTGAAATTAATTTGCATAGGTGATGTACGAGTCGAAAACCGAAAGAAACCATATGCACAACTGTTTTTTTTATAATAAATAAACCAATATTTTACTTCTCAAAAGTCTCTTACAATTGAATCTCTTTATTATTGGTTTTCTTTACATATTTCTAAAATAATCTTTATCAGATATAGAGGACGTACTACGGTGCCCAATAAGTAAGAGTTTCTGCAAAAACAAAATTTGATACAAGTTCTTTGCTCAATTAATTCAGAAATTTGAAAAATCGCCGAAATCACATTTAGCATCTCACAAAATCAAGCGTAACTCAAGCACTAATTAATATTCTGACGTAAAATTTCACACAGATATCACGGACAGTGCAAACAATCTAAAAAAAAAAAAAAATTAAAATACTATATGCCCAGGAAATTTAAATTGAAAACCGGTCTTACGTTTTGAACACAGTAGTACATTCAACGAAAACATTCAGCTTAGAATAGCATAAATGCACATGCAAGACTAATATCGTTTAAACCGAGGTGTCTTTGTCAATCCGCTAGATTCAATTTTTTCCCCAAGAATATAAATGACAAGCTAAACTCACTTACAGTTTGTTTTCAGGTATAGCGTGTATTGTTCGTCGCTCGATCCCGTTGCCATGGCAACAGAATCGAGCGCTTCCATAAATGCGTTGCACCTGGAAAATTGTGAGAGATTCGGTTTCCCAGGTACTGCTTTTCAAATGGATGATTCAGTCCACAACCGAATGATTGACAGTATCGTATCGAATCCTTTTATCTTCATCAATAGAAAAAGGAACCTATTGAAAGTAGAGGATTGAATTTGATGAAAAAAATAAAATTGAATTCAAGGAAATTCTGGTGGGATATATCGTCGATTCTGGTTCGGTTTGATGTATGCAGAGTTAGAGGTTTGTCGCCGATTTTGCAATTTAAAGATGCGTATGGAGACAATAAAAATACGTCCAGAAATATATCTTGGGAATTTCTTTGGAATGAAATTTACTTTGCAAATATTTAAATCGAGGATGAAAATTCTTTTGTAGGTATGCAAATGTAAAATTTTGAATAATTTTATAGTCTGTTGTGGAAATATATTCGAAAAATATGTCTTCTGACTGTCAACAACGTATTTGCTCAGAAAGAATGTGTTCCAGGAAATATATATATAAAAAAATCACTGTTTTTCTTGCACGGAAAAAAATTTTGGGGAAGTGATATTCAGCTGTTTAATTCAGAAATGTTATTCAAGGGAAATATTTCTGGCATTTGTAAAGATCTTATCATGTACACATGTATGCAGATAATATTCATATAATGCAGTAATTAGACCTCAAAAGAATTCAGTTGTTTGTAAATTCATATATCACGAAATTAAAAATATGATTGGGTTTAAAAATAATATAATATTTTTATAAAGAAGGTATATAATATTTTTATATTTACCATATAATAATGTAATATTATATATATGGCCCTATCGATTAAAGTAAGTTGCTTATTAATAATGACTAATATGTTTAATGGTAAGTAATAAGAAGCTAAATGTGGTAATGATGTAGTAATGCACTCTTTATTTAAAGGTGCATTACTACCATTACCACATTTTTCTTCCTCCTTATTATGCATCCATTAATGAAAAATATTAATTTGGTAAAAATATCCTTTTCAAGTAATTTTCTTCTGCATAAAAACATTCGGTATTCTGTTTTTTTTCTTAAGTAGTCTATACGATAAATTCTAAAGTTTTGAAAGCTTACTATAAGAGACGTATGCTAAGATGGATTTTTACAATTTGAAGCTATGTAAGAATGTCGTGCTTAATGAAATATTCTCGTAATATCAACTCTATCAGATAATTCCATATTGTAAGTTTTGTAAGTTTTCCATAAGCATTGGTGCATTAAGAAGGAATTATCGTGATGCTAGTAAACATAGCATCCAGGTTTTGTGCCAAATGCATATACAAATTATTTACAATGAAAATTTAATGAAAACTAGGTAAAAGTCGCTAGATAACGCGTTGATTTGGTTCCATCCTAGTCTATCAGTAGTTACCTGATTTACCTTTGTATGCAGGTTTATCAACTATAAAGAGACTATTTATCTACAGAGATGTCCTTAAATTAGCTACTGGAATATCAGCAGCTTTTTCGGAGTTAGAGAGGGAGAAAATCATTGCGATTTAAGAAACTGGGTTTTTCAGCTCGATGATAGCATTGTTCATGAGTATTGTTTTATAATAATTACACTATAAATAAGGCGTTCTAAAATATAGTAAATACATATGCAGTGAGTCAGAAAAGTTCAAGGACACTGTTCCTTGGCTTATGTTACTTTCGAATGACTAACAACCTGGAGGACGGTCTCATAATCCAACAATCATGCAAATCGACTACATTATTGTCTGTATTCATACTAACGAACACAAAATGGTATGTACTCTTTGTCCATTGCGAAGAGGCATGTTTTACTATTACTTTCAGTGTCCGTTACTTGCATCGTTCCTGATAATCACTCACTGTCAACGCCATTTGTAGTGATGTGACTGTCAGCAGGATTAGATTTGATGGAGGTTTCAACTACAAAATGATATTCATTTAAATATATGATGAGGATGAAAGCAAGAGTACTGCAACACGCATACACTAGATATAATGTTTTGGGATGCTATTTTGTCATTGACACAATTTCATTTCGCTTTTAGTATTGAATTGTGTTCCATTTCAACCCAACTATACAATCATAATAATATACTAGCAATATACCTAAGTAAGTACCCTAGTAAATTCAGCAATATACATTCTGCCATATGTGATATCCTTTTCCATTACATGACTACCAGGAGGCATTTTACAATAGGATAATTTTTAGTCATACACAGTAAGGCGGTCACAAGACTTCTTATTCAATAAAGTAATTATTACATGCTTTGTTTGCTTATTGGACCCTCAAAATTTCCACAGATTATAAAATAATCGAAGGATTTGATTAAAAAAATATGACAGCATAGGCCTTTGGTTCAACTAAACGCACTTTTACAGTAATTGAAGAATCAGACGAAAGTGTAAAAAAAAAAAAAAAAAAAAACTAGTATCCTTAAATGCCTATTGTATACCATAGTAATATACAATTGTATATCATTGAAATAAAAGTGAAAACAACGACATACTAGAACCTTCATTTTTTTCCCTCAGTTTTACAGCAAATAAATGTTTTTGATTTCATTTTTGTAATTACTTCCTACATCAATGTTGGATGTGAACATGCAGAATTTCAATCTGTCCTAATAATTCTGTCTTGGTGCGCTAATTTTCATGGTAATGAATTAATAATAAATATATCCGTGAATAAATATATCCGTGGTTAATAAATGTGTGTCT
>BPLR01020665.1:0-24945 GCA_021605095.1 Caerostris extrusa | reverse complement strand
TGATTTAGAACGCATGCGTACTATCACCACATTTTCAGTTTGTTATAAGGGTGTTTAACTTTATGTATGCAAAAGCTCAAGAAGGAGTTTTTTTTTGCGTTGAAGATTTTCGTGAATCTTCTAAAAGTCTTGCAAAGATGCAGTCCTTACGGATGAGTGTTCTTAAGTAAGTGAAAAGGAAATTGAAAAGAGGTAGAAGCAAAAAAGGAATTTTGAGTTTTGGTTACAGGGCACTCTACGAAAAGTAGAATATTTTTATTTGACCTTCATTTATGTATGTTTTGAATTTTAATGAACACAAATTAAAAAATAATCGAATGGTATTATTATAAAAATGATGAATCGTTGTTAAACATGCAAAACTATTTGGTTAATTAAATGTCAAGAAAACGATTATTTTATGTATTTATATAAATATTAAATATATTTTACTCTAATTTCTTGTGTAACATATCCGAGATATTTATTGAATATATTAAAAATTTTGGTCTGAGAGCATATAAGATTTTTGTTCTAATGTATTCCAGATACTTATCTAACATTTACGATATTAACACAATCTAAACTACGGCTTAAAACTAAGATCGTTATCTGATATACACTTATGTCCATAAATTAAGGATAATTCAGAATCGCCCAGAGTGCCATCTCCAGGCTTTGGCAACGATTCCAAGATGATGGTAATGTGAGTAGATGTTACAGCACAGGTCGCCCCCCCAGTTACAACGCCGAATGAGGACCGGTATTTAGCAGTTACTGCCAAAAGAAACAGACGGAGCACAGCATCAGACCTGTCTCGTCAGGTCTCTTCAGCTACCGGTACGACAGTTTCAGGGAGACCGTGTACAGACGCTTAGGGCACATTGGTCTATGCTCGTTGGCCTGTCAGATTTGTTCCACTTACCGCAACTCACTGTCGCCTGCGATTAACCTGGCATGCATTGTGGACACCGCAACAGTGGACTGGTGTGATGTTTTACGATGAGTCCAGGTTCAGTTTGCAGTCTGATTCTCGCCGACTTTCATATGGAGCGCCAGGTACCCGTTACCGCCAAGAGAACACCATTGGACGACACTGTTACGGTGGTGCAGGATGGCTCTTTTGGGGGAGGAATTATTCTTGGTTCCAGAACTGACCTGCATGTTCAGAGTGTAACGATGACAAGCCACATCTATCGGGATGTCTTTCTGGAACAACATGTACGTTTGTTTCGGGGCGCCATGGGTGCTGAATTTCTGTTTATTGATGACAACGCCCGTCCTCACCGTGCAAACATTGTAGACGAATGCCTTCAATGGAGGATATCACCCGTATGGATTGGCCAGCATACTCACCGGACTTGAATCCAATAGAGCATGTGGGGATATGCTTGGCCGACGAATTGTAGCCCGTCAACCCCCTCCCCACCTGTCAACCGGAACTTCGGAGGGCATTGCTTGATGAGTGGTGTAATATTCCCCAAGATCAGATTGATAATTTGATACTCAGCATGCCTAGGCGTTGTAAGGCCTGTATTGCATCGTCCGGGAGACATACTCCATATTAACCATCATACTAACCATGTTATACTGTTTTTGTAAATAGATTATTTTTGAAATTTGCTCCAGTGAGTAAAAATCTCAATTTTTATTAATTATGTAAAACATATAGCATCTTTTTTTGCCCTTTACCTCTTGTTTAATAAATAGACTTTACAAATAAGTCGTAAATTTTTTGCTTCTGTCTCTTTCTTTGCCTGAACTTCATTATCCTTAATTTATGCACATGAGTGTAGTTTATGTTCTTGTCTAACATATTCAAGATAGTATAAGTTTATCTTACATTATTATCTTAAGTTTACATTAAATCACAAAACTGTAGATATTTCTTAGCTATATTGTCCCACTTTTCAAACTGCAAAACATTAATAGAGCCATTTCCGAAATAAGTGTAACTTGATCAGTTTAGCAAATTTTTTTTTATTGGCGCTCCAAACTTTGTTTTTCACAAAATTGTAACATTTTTCTCCATCTATACTCATTTTATTTTAAAGATGGCTTTCTTCTTAGATTAACAATAACCAATGAAACTCAAATGATTAACGTCCTCGCTGCAGTTTGTTTGTCTGGGAGTTTTCCGGTATCCATAGTTACTTATTAAATTTTCTTTCTAATCAAGAACGATATTCCTAGTCACTTGAAACTCTCATAATATTTGTAATTGTTTGTTTCTGTTTATCTTGAAGTGAATTCTGGGATATTTAATTACTGATTGGAGATGTGTTCTCTTACTTGTCTCGAATCGAATTTTCTTCCGAAGTTTTCGTTTAGTCATATAAAGCACTTCAAAATTTAGAAGGAACCAATTATTTTAATTACTTTAAATGGTGGTACCAATTTTAAGATATCCATATTATAAATTTAATGATTCTAGAAACTTCAACGTGTTTACCTTGCTGCTTAAAGACAAATGTTCATGTCAAAATTTGGATTGAGACGAAAAAAAAAAATATTTACCAATTATATTTCGAACACATCGATTAATTGCAAAAGTCCAAATCCCAGTTTTCATGCCTTAAAAAATTTTTGCAATGATAATTTTTTCTAAAGCATCATAATAAAGAAGTAATTAACTTTATTTACTTCTATGTATCCAAGAAAAAAATACTTGCAGGGTTTCGTGGAGAACATATTTTCTGAACGTGTAGTCCAAAAATGAATATTTCAACACTATTTACCTTCACTATCTGAGTTGATGTTACAGTCCTCCTTCATTTACAGCAGAACGTGGACTCCACTATTTGTGAGGTATCACAGATCCAAAGGGTATTTTAATCCGATATACTAAAATCACCTTAAATACTCTTTCGATGGTTGCCAGAAACCTCCTAAACTCGAAAACCGGAAACGGAAGTAGAATTATGATCTGCTTGCTGCTGATGCGTGTCATAATGCCAAAAAGATATTTCTACCAAGCAATTGAACACATCAGGAACAGAAACAAAATATTGCCCCGTTCCAGCCTCTGCGAATGTGTGGGAGCACTTGTTACAGAAAATGTGCAAGTGTACAGTAAAAAAAAGTGATCTTTGTGGTCATCAAGGGCGAGAAATGTTATAGCTAATCGGTCCGTCCTTGCATTTTTACCGTTTCTGCTGAGACTTTATAGACTTTTGAGGATTGATATTTGTTCTGGATGACTTATTTTATATCCGTTCGTTTTATTTAACTAATAGAAATATGTGTAAGTTGTGTTTCCTAAGAGAATAAATTTCTTATTGATTTCATGCAAAAACCGTGTAATATTTCACAGTTTAGGTTTTGTAAAATATGTTGAATATATAGATTTGTGGTATAATTACAGAAAATGTTACTACTATTTATTCTCTTTTATGCGACCATTTATTTCCAACTGGGCATGGATTGGATATGGGCATAAACTATTTACAGAAAATTCAAATGCATAATGGTTTTTAATTGGCGAAAATTTCCTTTTTAGAAAAACAAATAATAAAAATAAAAATAATAAAATAAAAAAAAGTGAATTAATATATATTTTTTTAAAATATATATATAAATTGAAACAGTGCATTGCAATTATAAATATACTACTGGAAATATTCAGATATTTAACAATATCGTTTTTAGTATATTTAAAAATATAATTAAAAACATGATATTCTTTCATATTTTTTTAATATTACTAAAAATTATTTTCCACATATTACAATGTCTTTTGTTATTTCTTGAATGTAAAATATCGTTCAAATTTTGAATACCTCGAAGCATTTAAAACAAATAATTGAACATTAATAAGTTGTAGGCTGGCTATTTTTTCTTGCATAATTAGAAAGGGTTTGAAAAAGTGCATTTTAAGAATATTTTCTTTGGTGACTTTCTTCAGCTATGGCGGGCTTTTTGGTTTCATAATACACTCATGTCCATAAATTAAGAATAATGAAGTTCAGGCAAAGAAAGAGACGGAAGAAAAAACAAATTTGTCTTATTTGTAAAGTCTATTTATTAAACAAAAGGTAAAGAGCAAAACAGGTGCTATATGTTTGACATAATTAATAAAAATTGCGATTTTTACTCCCTGAGCAAATTTTCAAAAAGAACCTATTTACAAAAAACAGTATAAACATGGTTGGTATGATGGTTAATATGGAGTATGTCTCCCAGACGATGCAATACAGGCCTTACAACGTCTAGGCATGCTGAGTATCAAATTATCAATGTTATATGGGGAATATTACACCACTCATCAAGCAATGCCCTCCGAAGTTCCGGTTGACAGGTGGGAGTGGGTTGACGGGCTGCAATTCGTCTGTCAAGCATATCCCACATGCTCTATTGATTCAAGTCTGATGAGTATGCTGGCCAAACCATACGGGTGATATTCTCCACAATTGAAGGCATTCGTCTACAATGTTTGAACGGTGAGGACGGGCGTTGTCATCCATAAACAGAAATTCAGCACCCATGGCTCCCCGAAAAACGTACATGTTTTTCCAACACTGACATCCCGATAGATGTAGCCTGTCATCGTTATACTCTGAACTTGCAGGACAGTTCTTGGAACCAAGAATAATTCCTCCCCAAACGAGCCATCCCTGCACCATCGTAACGGTGCCGTTTAATGGTGTTCTCATGGTGGAAACGGGTACCTGGCGCTCTCCATATGAAAAAGTCCGGCGTGAATCAGACTGTAAACTAAACCTGACTCGTCGGAAAACATCACACCAGACCACTGTTGCGTTGTCCCACAATGCATGCTCTCTACTCCAGGTTAATCGCAGGCGACAGAGAATTGCGGTAAGTGGAACACATCTGACAGGCCTACGAGCATATAGACCAATGTGCCTAATCGTCTGTACACGGTCCGCCTTGAAACTGTCGTACCGGTAGCTGAAGAGAGCTGTCGTCACAGGTCTGATTATGTGCTCCGTCTGTTTTCTTTTGGCAGTAACTGCTAAATACCGGTCTCATTCGGCGTTGTAACTCGGGGCGACCTGAGCTGTAACATCTACTCACATTACCATCATCTTGGAATCGTTGCCAAAGCGTGGAGATGGCATTCTAGGCGATTCCAAGTTCCTCGGATACTTCCAGCTGGGTTCGTCCACTTTCCAGTCGTCCGATAATTCTACCACGTAAAAAATCATCAAATGCTTCCTTTGTGCCATAACTGTGCGGTTATTGCACTGAAAGGCTTTTTAAAGCTTGTGAACAATTTTACTTCTTTGTCACCATTCCTATATACCCCTCTCTTACACTCTCGTCATTGTGACGTACTATCCGCGCCATCTGGTGGTTTCCTGTAATTTGCATATTCTTCTTCAGGATGTGTGTGATAATTCTACAGGTGAAATTTTTATTTTAGAGTTCAATTTCTGTGTGATTCTGAATTATCCTTAATTTATGGACGTGAGTGTATAAATACAAGCATACCGCCTTTAAGTCGGAAATTCAAAATTGTTTGTCATTGTTACTTAATATGAAAAAAATGATGTGTAAAATAATCATCATGTTCCGCAAATTTAAATACGTTTTTTTAAATTTCTTGTATTTTCTAATTACTTCCTACAATATCTTTCTACACAATAAAAGCGCTTTGCTGACTTTGTTGAAACATAAAAAAGAATATAATCATTTTACATGAGCAAATTCGTGTCAGTACCTTGCGAAATAATTACCTATTGTTCAGAATGTAAAGTTTGTTTAATGTCGCGCCCCATTGTATACTAACAATCGATAAGACGCTTAAATTATCTTTAAAGTTAGACGATAGTTTTCCATGATGAATATTCAACAGGCAGTAATTCAAAATTACGCATTTAAAATTCTCTGCACTCTTGACAGTCATCTGGTCTAATTTTTATAACTGGAACAACTCGATCAATGCACTGTGTGCAGTTTGTAAAGTGCCGGAGACAGAAGCCTTTGAGCTGGAGCAAACGGTGTCACTTTTTCCCATCGTATCTTCAGCGTCCAACTTCGAAACTCGATTAATTGGACATTGTTCTGCTGTTGCTCATGCATAATGTATGCTGCCTTTAAAAGTGAATGAATATTTACGAAGGGAAATACTTCTCAAAACACTTAGTACCCAAAAATCAAAGAGGAGGTTTTTTTTTTATATTATAGAAGCCTGGTTTGTGAAAGAAAATTGAATTTTAGGTCGCTTCACATGTGAGTAAGGAACAAAATGTAAAAATATATATTTTTATAACCTCCTTGTTTTTGAACATATACCTACTTTCAAAACATTTTGCTTTTGTAATAAGGTTGTTTGTATTTTGAATGTAAATGCGCCAAAGAAAGAGTTTCTATACTTTGAAGATTTGCGCGATACTTCTAATAGTCTCGCAAAAGGTGCAGTCAAGGTGTATTTTTTATAACTTTCTTCATTTGGAACACATACGTATTTTCATCATTTTTTGCTTTTGTAATAAGGGTGTTTTTATTTATGTATGTAAATGCTTAAAAAAGTTTTTATGTGTTGAAGATTTGCGTTAGACTTCTAATAGTTTTTGAAAAGAGGCAGCCCTTACGGAAGAATGTACTGGTTTCTCAAGTAAGTGAAAATGAAATTGAAAAGAAAAGGGGAGGAAAAACAAATTGAATTTTGAAGCTTTGATACCAGGAACGCCTTGATAGAGTGCAATATTTTATTTGGTTCCCAATTTATGAGCATGTTTAAATTTTATTCAACTGTTTAAGAGTATGTTTTGAATTTCAATTAACGCAAATAAACGAAAATTATGATTATAATGAAAATTAAGAATCGTTATTAACCATGTAAACTGATTTGGTTAATTTAATATCACGAAAATGATTATTTTATTTTTACTTTAATTATTAATTAGATGTATGCTCCTTCGAAAAACAACTATGTATTGTCATTATTATTTATGAGCTTTTAAAGATGCGTTTGTAAATTTTAATGAAATAAATCAAAAATAATGATTATATGCAAAAATATGAATCCCAGTAAAGCATGTTGATAAATGTTTAAGCCACAGAAAATAGAATTTTAAGCTGATATAAGAAAGAGATATTCTCTATTCTAATTTTTTTAAATTTTCTAGATGAAATGATAATTTTATGGTTATGAATTTTAGAGCTAACTTTCCCAAACAAATAATTCCATATTTTTTTTTTTTTGAAATCCTATCTTTAGATTTCACTGCAGAATTGACAAAGACTAAAAAATAATTTCCGCCTTCACAAACAAACCAGGCATATTATTGTTATCCACCACAGTGACTATGATACACTCTATCAAATTACGTTGTATGTGCAGAGATGTCCCATAAATGAGTAATTTAAGTTGTTAACATAAAAATAAAAAGAAATTAAAGCGATTAAAATCGTATGGATATGGAAATCAATTAATTGGCCGATAGTTCAGTTTACCTTTCTAGCTAGGTATCGCTGAGATGGATATATAATTCAAGAGAACTTATGTTCCTTTGGAGTAAGAATGTGAATTTCTCTACGATTCTCCACGACAGCGTGTTCCCTTTTACAATTTGCTTCTCTCAATTACAATTAAAAAAACTCTATTGTCACATTAGTCATAAAATTTTACCATCTCAAAGAACTTGAAAAAAATCAGAGTTTAAAAGAGAGAGACTCAGAGCTACTTCAGAGTTTGAAAGATAGAACAGATGTCATTTAGAACAGAGAATTATAATTTAACTTACTGTTACGAATATTCAAAAGTAGACATTTCAAAATGATATATTTTTAAAATTATATGCTCTTCTTACATTTACCTAAGATAATAACAAAATTTACATCGAAAGCGCTATAGAAAGCAAATAGTGCCAATTTTCAATCATACCTTTGAAGTTAAACTTCTAAATTAAATTAAACTGGCGTCAATTATTCATGGACTTCCTATCAAATTTAAAAGTGCATGGACTATCTATGGATGCATTGATTAATGCAATGAAATATTTAGTACAAAAAATTAAATTTGTGGGAATTTAAATAGTACCATTTATCTAGACTCATTAAGAAGTACCTTTTTATTTCCAATGGCAAGGCAAGTACAAGAAGAATAAAAATAGTAATAATAACAAAAATAACAAGGGGAAAAAACACAAAAGAATAAATGTCAGGAAATGCACAGATGGCCGAAGTCATTGCCTTAAGAGTTCTCTCGCACGCCAGTAAAGCGCTGTCTCCGAGTCGCCGTCAAGTACCGCACATCGCTGGAGGTGGTCTCTGTTCATTGGGTCTGTTGAACCACATAGGGGGCAGCCAGGATTCGAAAATATTTTTAATGCGATGGAGATGTTCTGCTAGACAGTCATGGCCTGTCAGAAGTCAGAACTGGGAGATAGCATGCCGTCGCGGATTGCCGTACCTTACAATCACTATTTTCGAACTTGTTAAGATGAAGATAATGCTGTTCAATAAGGTAGAAAGCATGTATGTGTTATGCATATACTTTAACTTCATTCTCATACACTTTTATATTTAATATAAATATATAAAAAATTCTTCAATGTAACCGAATATATAAATGATAAAATGCAATGACTAAAGTATAATGTATTGCTAATATATGCCTAAGATAGTGGAAGATTCCTATCTACATATTTACGTATTCACATATTTCTCCATGTCTAAGCCAGGAGAAGGCACGGTAAATAAGCAGGCAATATCGTCCTCAGTTAATTTCAAAGAAGTGGTGGATTCACCTTCAGAGGCCAACATTAGGGAACTTTGTTCAGAAATTGATTGTAGAGTAGCACATAATCCATGATGAATACTTGAGAATACTTAATATGTATTTTTCACATATGGATTCTAATACTGAAGAACTTCTATTCAAAGTACCTAGTAAACACTGAGAATACTGGATGGAGAATGTAACGAAATGTCACGAGAATAGCTAGTTAGAATATCTAGTTCTAATTTTTTGCTCTCTGCTCTACAATTCATGCATGCAGAATTATTATCCATCAAGACTCTTGAAAGACAGTAATTTTCTCTTAAGAATAAAATGTAGTACATTGGAAAGGATTCGGAAATATACAGAAAGTATTCATTAACATCAGGTTAAGTGTCAGCAATTAAACATTTTAGTAAATAACTTTTTCATTTATAGAAAATATTATTCTATAAATGTCGTGTACATATCACAGGCAGTATTTATAGATATATTTTGTAATTAAATGAATTAAAGCATATTTTGTTTCGAGAAAAATGATTCTGCGTCTTTGTTAAATAAATGATAATCTATTGAGCTCAAATAAATCAGTTGAAATTCTTGCATTTTTTAAAATTATTTCTTGAAAATGCTTCATTTATATATGAGATGTCCCATGTAAACACGAGAGGGTATAAGTAAACACTTGTATAAGTTGCCCCATGTAAACACGAGATTTTTGTACCTCTATTTCTATAACTATTAATAGGTATTAGATGTTTGTTAAATCAACTTTTCAGAAACAGTGTAGGAATATAATTTGAAAGCTACATATTCAACGAAAGTATTAGATGTCTAGAAAAATAAATAGACTGACTACTTAGAAATCTGGTATTTAGATAAGTTTTGAATTCTTCGTTGAAAATGAAAGGAGGATAATTAAATAAAAACCTTTATAATTTCGGCAAATTGATTATTAAGGTAATAATAATACATATATAACATACACAATTACAATAACTGTCATCAATGAAACTCGCTTGCTAATTCATGGAAATTAAATTTTAATTTACGAAATCACTTTTCTGTAATCGCATTAACAGCCATAAGCTATTATTATAGGTCACCATTGTTATTTTGCTGACTTTGTTAAAACAAAAAAAAAAAAATTAACGATTTTACATGCATAGATTCGTGTCAATACCTTGGGAAATAAATGCCCATTGTTATTCATAATGTGAGTTTAACTAATTCCTCGTCCCATTGTAAACTTACAATCGATTATCAATAAGTTAGACGATAGTTTTCTATTATGAATATTCAACAAACAGCATTTTCAAAATAAATTAATTTTGAGTTTGGATACAGGGCACGCTAGGATAGATTATATTATTTTATTTGGTCCTTCATTTATGAGCTTTTTAAGAGTGTGTTTTAAATTATAATGAACACAAAAAAATCCTAGAAATATAATATGTAGAAACTGATGATTCACTGTTTCACATGTAAACCGATTTGGTTGATTAATGTCAGAAATGATTATATGTTAATATATAAATATTAATAAGTTTATATATTAATATAACATTTTTTTATCCCAGAAAAATATTGTTTAAAAAATGAAACATTGATTTTCTTTTTGTTTGCTTAACAATCAGGAACTAAATAATATGGCCATATTACAAAGTTTACATGTTTATTTTATTTTTACCTCACTCATATTTGAATAATAAATTGTAATGTCTATTGAAAGATGATTTGGGTTTGATTCCATTAGTGGTTTGCTCTAGTGCTACTACAAGCATAATTCATTATCCTCAGATATGCCCTGATTAGAAGTGAATTCAATTCCTTGATTTTCAGGTCTGCTTTAATTGTGAAATACACATAGTTGGCTATTATCAATAAATGAACTTCTAAAAAAACATTATTTATCAATGCAGCATTTTAAAGTAAAACTTTGATAAACCGAATATTTTCAATCATACTATATTTGTAAACAATCCTAAATTATATCGAACTTTTACTTGTTTTGAAATTTGTTAATTAAATTAAATTGTATCTTCTTCTCTTGCTAGCGACTGTTTACGCTGGTCTGGGTCTTACACATTTTAGATTCTAGTATAAGGCATTCTAGAATCTGGTCAAATGTATTTTTAAATTATAGATTAAAAGCATTTTAAATCCTAATAATACGTATTCTAAATTAGATTCTAACAACATATTAGATTCTGATCCAACATATTCGAGATACATGTATAACATATTGTAAATTATGTTTAAACACCATATACGATTTTTGGTCTTCCTTTTTAAATTCTTATCTAACACATTCGAGATTCTTTAGCATATTCTAAATTCTGATCTAAAACGTATAAAATTCATGTCTACCATATACTAGATTTTTGTCTTTCATATTTCAGATCGTTGTCTAACATAGTAATAAATATGTGCCTAACATATTCTAAACAACAAATGATTCCCTTATAATTTCTTTATTGTTTTACGATTAAAATTTACCTTATATCAAAAATCTAGATTTTTATAAGAACATTGTACCAGTTTTCAAACTGCCAATATTAATAGAGCCATTTGAAACAAATAAACTTGATCAATTTAACATATTTCTTCTTAATGGCACTTCAAACTTTGTTTTTGTACAAAAAAGTGTAATATTTTCTCCCTTTAAAGATTTAATTATATACATTTTATTCGTAAAGATGGTTCCTTTCTTCAAAGCCCAAAAGGATTAACGTCTTCGGTGCATTTAGTTTAACTTGTCAAAGTTTTCTGGTATCCATGGTTACTTATTAAATTTTCTTTAAAATTAAGAACGATATTCCCAGTCACTTAAAACTCTCGCGTAATATTGCTTTATTGTTTATTTCTGTTTATCTTGAAGTGAATTCTTGGATAATTAATTACTGATTGGAGATATGTTTCTTACTTGTCTCGCTTCAGATTTTCTTCCGAAGTTTTCGTTACAATGATGTAAGCACTTCAAAATTTAGGAGGAACCAATTATAATAACTACTTTAAATGGTGGTGCCATTTTTTAAAATTCTTATTAGGAATTTCATTGATTCAAGAAACTTTATCGTGCTAAACTTGCTGCTTAACGACAAATATCTGAATCTTTAATCAAATATTAAATTCTGTTAATTGTAATTGGAACTATACATTAAAATTCATTTAGTATATTTTCATATAATTTTAATGTTATATATAAAAGAAATTAACCACTTATATTAATTACTTTAAATGGTGATACCATTTTTATAAAAAATATTCTTGTTAGTAATTTAATGTTTCTGAAATTTTATCATGTTTAATTGCTGCAAAAGATTTTAAGCTGAATATTTCTCCACACTCTTAAACTCAGTAAGAGTATATTTACTTTTACTGAGTTTAAAACTTAGTATTGGATTTAGAGATTCAAATCCATTCATTATAATTTAAATCCTATATATAAAATAACATTATACATTTGTATTTATTTCTTTTTTCTTAATATGATTTAGTCATTCATTGTCTACTTTGTAAAGGAAAAAAAAAAAAGAAAAAAAATATTTTATATAAATCTACAAGCCAAATCCTTCTTTTATTATCACTTCAGTAACCTCATTGGTCATAATTACAAATTGATATAAAAATAATTGGACTGCATTAGTTTGTGGCAGCTTTTTTGATTCTACAAAAATTTTTTAAAAATGGTTTTTAAAGCTATTCATTTTATATTTAAATATTAACATTTATCAGAGTATTTTTAATAAAACTAGAAGGAAAAAAATTACATTTAACATTTCAAATTTCAAAATCATCAATTAAATTTTTAACTTTGGTTTTGCAATAAAAATTCGGTGAAAACATAAAAGCAATTCCGAAAATTCTGCTTTATTCTGCTCTAACTGAAATTTCTGCTTGTTTTTAATAAGCAGAAATTTGTCTAATTTGCAGCTTTCCTTCACAACGTTTTGACAATTGATATAAATTTTTTTACAAGAAATAAAAAAGAGCCATTAATATCTTTAATATGAGCAAATATCCCTTTCAAAAGATCTTCAGCAATTTCGCTAAAAAAAATGATTGGCGATATTTATCGTGTTGAGTTTCAACGCCAAACGCGGTTTAAAACTATGTCAAAACTTGTAAAGCAGACGTTCCGACCATTGAATCTTAGGAGATAGCAGCAATATTCTGTACTTAGGCCATCCTCATCGCCCGTAAGGAGGAGAAAGTGGAATTACTTTTATTGTGGGGAAGGATGCTTTATCAGGCTTTAGTGCTGCTGGCGTGTAATCTGGAAGTATTGACACTCTTTGGCGATGAGATTTTGATTTTTAGGTCAGAAAGTGTGATTTCTTTTGATTTTAGAGCTGATGGTGATTTTTTTGTGGTAGTAATGTTTCCGAGAAATTGCTTCCTATTCAATTGTTTGAAGATTAATGGTTTATTAATTCAATGACTTTAAAAAAAGTTTAAAAGTAGTAGGATATTGCATTAGGTGCCATCACAATTCTGCTGCATCTGATTCAAGGCAACTTATATTTTATGACAATACATATATTGTCCGATGATATGTTTGTACGTTTGAAAATATATGTGACTGGCATTAATTTGAGTATTGTACAGTTTCATCAGTAATATGAAAATGAATTGTTATACAATATTGTTAGTTTCCTTGAAGGATTAAAATCTCTGTTCATTTATTTACTTATTTGTTAGCATTATTATTGTTTAACGGTCGGAATATATTTATTATATTTCCGACCGTTAATATTATAAGTATTTTAAAATGTGAATAAGAAATTATCCCTAATGAATCGTTTTTAACAGCTCTGATATAAATGTAATAAAAACAATTTTATCAATAATTTTAAGTTTAGATGAATCGGTATATCTAAGTTTGCTATAAATGCCCACTAAAAATTAAAATATCATGTTAAAAATGTTATTATAAGCTCACCAATAAATATTGTTATTTATAAATATACTTATTACATCAAATAAATATTTTACTTTTGATTATTAAAAGTCGCAAGCAATTATCCCTTATAATTACTGTATAATAATTTAATTATCATCTATAACATTATCACTATTATGAAATGTATTACTAGAAACAATAAAGTTTCTAAAGCAAATAAAATATCACTCTTAAACTATATTTGTTGTTAAGTAATCATATAAATTTTGTTGCATTTAAATAATACGTGTTTCCTCAAAATAAATATTTATTTTTATCTATAACATACATGTTTTATAATAACTTTACACAATTAATTGCTTTCATTGAGTACATTTGATTTGCCGGGAATTGGCGTTATTGATTTTTATAAACTTTTGAAATTTTAATGAAATATTATATAACTAAATTATCATAAGCATATATAAATTTGTTGATAATATGTTTTTATACTAAAATAAAGTTATCATATCAAAATTTGAAATGAGATGATGATAAAAATAATATTTATAAATTTATTTTTGAACAGATTTATTGCAAAAGTCCAATTCAATTTTAAAAATATGAAAATGCAGCAATAATAGTTATTTCTAAAACATCCTAAGGCATCCCATTTATCTTTATTTTTATTTTTCTCAGTATATTTTATCAAAACTACTCGGAGAACTAAGATGAGATGAAATATAGAACATATATTTTCTGAACTTGTAATCCAAAGCAAATATTTCAACACTATTTACCTTCACTATCTGAGTTGATTTTACTGTCCTTTTGCCTTACCTCAATTGGGGACTCACGATTCGTTAATACAAACATACCCTTCAGATCCAAACGGTATTTCAACCACATGTACCGAAATCACCTTAAATAATCTTTCGAATGGCTGCCAGAAACATCTAAACTCGAAAACCGGAAACGGAAGCAGAATTATGATCTGCCCGCTGACGCGTGTCATAATGCCAGAAAGATCTTTCCCCACCAAGCAATTGGACACATCAGAAACAGAAACAAAATATTGCCCCGTTCCAGCCTTTGCGAATGTGGGGAGCACTTGTTACAGAAAATGAGCAAGTGTACTGGAAAAAAATGTGATCTTTATGGTCATCAGAGCGAGAAATGTTACAGCTAATCGGTCTGTCCTTACATTTTTACTGTTTCTGCGTTTCGGCTTTGAGGATTGATACTTGTTTTAGATGGTCTGTTTTATATCCGTCAGTTTCATTTTAACTAACTGAGCAAAAACCGTGCAATGTTTTACAGTTCATGGTTTTTTCAAAATATATTGAATGTTTTTGATTTGTTCTCTTTCACTATTGAGGCATAAAATACAAGAAATGCTACTATTTGTCGTTTTTTGTTGCTAAATTATATTTCCACCATGGCGTCTTTTTTTCCTGTGAAATGTAGGTATAATTATATGAAAAAATCGTTCATGAACTGCGCTTTGTGAGAAGAATTAAATGGAATATTGTAATTAGTACAAATTTCTTTGTAGAATATAAAAATAATGAAAAAAAAAAATACTATGATGAATTAATATATTGTTTAAAAAATGTTTGTACGAAATGAAAATTCATTACAACTGTGTAAATTTATCAAGAAAAAATGTATAATATTCAGTAGTATTATTAAGGATATCTTTTGAAAAAAATTTCCTATATTATTGAAAAATTGTTTTTACAAATATTTAAATATTATTAAAGAAACGTTTTTAAAATATTTAACAACATTATTATAGAAATTATTTTTAAATAAGCAACAATTTTTTTAAATAAATGCTTTTCTAAATATATAATAGTATAAAAAAAATATTTACACATGCCATAAATTACTGGTTATTTCCTGAATATTAAATATCGGCGAATTTTTAAATAGCTCAAGGCATTTAAAACAAATAATTGAACGTGAATAAATTTTTAGGCTGTATTCTATTTTATCATGTATATTTAGAAATTGTTTGCAAAATTGTTTTTGAAGAATATTACGTTTAGTGTCTGGGTTTAGTGCTCGCGGGTTCTTTTGGTTTATAAATATTGGCATTTCGCCTCAAAGTTGTCTTCGAATCTGCTTATCATCTTTACTTAATAAAAGAGAAATTTATGTGAGAAATAATCATTATTTTTCCTAGAATTAAATATGTTTCATTAAATTTCTTATTATTTCTACAATGTCTTCATACACAATGAAAAAACGCTTACAACTTCCCATTTTTAACTTTTTCCGTGCATCGTATTCAAAAAAGTATGCAACTGGAATGTTTTGTGTTTGCCTTTAGGATCATGTATTGATTCAAGGAATTTTGAAAGTGTAAATGCTATGTAAATGTAAAGTTTTAGTAAAAAAATGTATTAAATAAATAATTTTCTGAAATAATGGAAAATGAATGAATTATCTCATAAAACAAATTCCTCAATTTATAGATTTACATTTAAAATTGTAATTATGTTAACTTAAAATAATTTTCAAAATTATACATGATCTATAATAGTATACAAAACATAAAATTATCCTCAATAAAAATAATTTTTAAAAATCATTACAATGCCTACTGTAAATATGACATGTCTTTTCCCATCTACAAAAGCTAAAACTTTATCAGGTTTCATAAACATTAATATAACATATCTAAGATTTTTAAATTCTTCTTCTAATCAAAGAAATAATTTGATAACACGAAATAAATTTCAAACAAATTGTTAATATAATTAATTGCTAACAAAGTTTTGTATATGAAATTCAGCCAACGAATAAAGAAACTGAGCATTTAACAAGCAATAACTAACTAATTTTGTATCCGTGACATAAACTACAATATCAAACACGAGGACACAAATAATATAATAAAATAAAAATCAGAGTCAAGGAACAAATATGTCACAGTGTAGAGAAATATTACAATGTCATCAGGTGTGAAGTGTCAGAATGGAAAAGTTGTGGTTAAATGTGAGGGTTTAACGATTTATTACGTCATTTCTTATTCTGGAATAAAATTTTTCGAAAACTGAAAAGCAAGAAATCGAAAATACACTCCTGCACCACCAAGAAATAATGTAAAATATGAAAAATAAAAAATCACGCCATTCTCCGAAGATGTCTGCGAGGAATGAAGCCTGAACAGAACTTCTGTGCAACATTTTCCGAACAATGGCACCGCCAGGCGGGAAGAAATTCATTCTTCTTTTCTCAGCATGTATCAATCCATTTCAGTTCTATTCGCTGCCAGGTACATTTAAATTGGATTTCGAACACAAAGCAAGTTTTTCTTCAGCTTTTCTGTATTCGTGATGGTCTATTCCATTCCTTTCTGTAAAGAAGCGACTGGGAAAAAAATGAAAATCACTTTCTCTGCAGACACCTTGTGCAAGCTACTCGAAGCACCGTAAACTTCCGTTATGGAATTTATTTCGTTTTTCAGCAAACTTGTGCGTAGGAGCGGGGAAACATCGGACTGTTGTTGTGTCGAGCAAGTACACTTGAAATGCTCACGATGAAAATTAGTTTTTGCACTTGTTCAATGTTTTGCATATGTTGTTTTTTTATTAGTTTTGTGTCCATTCTGTATAAATTTCATTTTATAAAGACATAAATGTATTACTTATCTTTTTTTCAAACTTTTTATTTATTTCAAATTTTTCTGGCATTTCAAAATAAAAAATAACTATGTTGAGATTCCTCATTTTTTATGGAGCTATGATTTTTTTGTGAACTGTGATTTTTGCCATCGAAACTGAAATTAGACAAAGAGACAAGAAATTGTTAACATATTCGACTTCTAATCATTAAGTGATTTCGATTTGTAATGTCCCATATAGTGTTTCTTTTGGAAGTTGTCGCTTTTTTATATTTCATATTGATAAATAAATGAATGTATGTTTAAGGTATGCATCAAATTTGAAATTAAACAATGCAACCGAAAGATGATAGCTTCCAAAATTTCGAATGATTAAATTATTCTTACTTGTTCATGTAGACTTTTCTTCTTATAAGCAAACTTTCTTTTTACATTTCAAAGTCATAAATTAATATATTTTAAAAATGTATGTTTGAGGCAAAATTGTGTTTGTAATTTTAAAAGTAAAACAATCTGATCCAAACAGTGTATATTTTTAAAGAACAAGAAAAATAGAATTAAAAAATATTGGAAATAGAATATATAATGCATATATAAATCAAAGCAAAATAAAATAATCATTGATGATATCAAATATATCATTTGCTTTAAAAGGGATGAAAGGATTTTTTGTAATTTAATATTATGGAAATGCAATTCTTAAATTATACTATGCTTTTTTCGACTTTCTTAAATATTTTTATTTTCTACATCAATATTTTTTTTGCCAAATGTTTTTAATTAAATTGTTAAACTGCTATTTCGAGAATGATAAATTTCAAACGCTCATTGCTGATTTCTGATTTTAAGACCTTGAAAACAAAATTGTCATTTTTGAGAAAAAAAATGAAATATTTACACTGTTAAAAGCCTTTTAAACATATTGTTTTATAAATTATAACCCATTAAGAGAAAAAAATACAACTTTTGTGCAAACATCGCCCAGAAAATAAACACAATGGCTGCAGCAGAGTTTTCGTGGTAAAACGTTATTATGCAATACCTAATGGGGCCATATAGAGATGTATTAAATAAATAAAAATAAATAAATAAATAAGACAAAATAACTTAAATATATACATACCAATTTATAATTTTCGTTACTCTGTCTTTACATTTGTCTTTTTTTGACATTGTAAATACACTCAAGAGCCAAAACATTATGACCGCCCCTATCACTCACCTGGATGACGCGGTAGGCACGTTCAGGTTGATATTGTATTAATCCATACTAAGGTGGGTTGAAGCTGTGTTGCGCGCCAAAAACTCGTTATTGACATGGTCATAATGTTTTGGCTCTTGAGTAAAAAACATGGCATAAAACAAATATGTAGTATATGAAAAATATACATGGATATATATCAGGAATGTAGGAAATTTATACACTTTTTTGGAATGCCTGTAAAATGTAAACATACGTATTAATACATATTTAGATTTTTGCTTTCTAAAATGCATACATCGTAAAAAATAATTTTAGAATAATGGTTTTAATCATTAAAATTTAACATTTTTTTTTTTTATTTCCAATGGCAGATGATGAACAGTTGCAGCAAAAAAAAAACAATGAAAAAAAAAAATACAACATACAACAACAACAAAATAATACAACAAATACAACAAAACATGCTGAAACAGAATTCATTAATCTAATAATAATGCCAAGTTGCAGATCTTTTAGCCACTAAAAAAAGTTTTGCCAGGTGCACCACAAGGGGAAAGGCAGATCTTCTGCGCATCCTTAAAATTTAACATTCTAAGGATGAAAAAATATTCATAGTAATTAATGTATAAAAATATATCTTACGTAATTAGTATTATTTTTTGAAGTGTTTTTACTTTATTGAACAATAAGATTTTCCCACCACTCTGTTATTAAAATATTTTTCCTCTGTTTTTAGTTTTTATGTGAGATTTAAAAACATAAGAACAGAATTATTTAAAGAAGAATGAAATAATGATAAATATAAAAAATTTATGTTATGGATACTGCATGAGCGATGGAAGATGTTTATACACTTTTCAGGAATGTCTCAAAATATGTATAAATACATATTTTGATTTGCTTTCTTAAAAGCGTACTTTATAGAAAAAAATAAAATAATGGTTTGAAAAGCTTTCTTGGTAAAATAAATGGTATTTTAAGTAAACCGTAACTATTTTGCAGGAGCCTTTTATTTGATATTTTTGGATTTTGAAGTTCTTCGAAAGCATCGGCATTTTTATTTATTTTTAGAAACAAAACAGATGTTCATGCATAATAATGTCTTCTAACGTTTTAGGCTATTTTTTAATAATTATTTAATTATATAAGTTTAATATACTCATTTATGAATGGATTATTGTTTGTTTAAAAACAATAAGATTTTTATTCATATTTATATGTGGACTTTTTATTTATTTTGTTTCTACAACTACTAATAATAATGGTGAATATTGAGTTATATCACTGAATTTGGGATCCAACTAGATTATCTGCAAAGGAAGCCGATTCGAAAATCTTTCTCGTCTATTCTGGGGATACAGGGTTGGGATAAAAGATTTTTAAATTGTTTCGAAGCATATGCAGCTAAAACAAACGAACAGGATGAAAGCAAATTTCATATACAGACCTGAGAAGATGATTTCAGCGCCCACAGACACACAAAGAAAAAAAAAAAGCCGATAATGGAGATTTTGTTGTTTGCTGCTATTTAGGCACTTTGAAGTTTGTACAATCTAGGAAATTATTTTATAATATCTTAGAGCTTACGTAATAGCAATTCTTATTAACTACAACGTTACTGCTGAGAAATATCGGCAAAATCCTAGAAATTTTTATCATTCCTGAATTTTGCAAAAGATAATGATTGAACCTCTATGTATGTTGGAGCAGGATCACATATTCTTCCTTTTGTATCAAACTTTTTACAACTGTATTTTAGAATTAGAAAGCTATCAGCCAAACTATGAAAGGTTTAGCTAGTTATAAACCAAAACTAGCTCTCCCATACTATGAAAAGGCCAACCGTTCCTTTGGCATCATCCGTGACGTTTGGATGCGGGGTTACCTTAAATATGTTGTGTATACTGATGGCGTTACAAACATGAATTCCTTAAAAGAGAACATTAGACGAGCTCTTACAAACATTCAAGGTAAAGAAAGTCATTTTCTGGAGGTAAAGAAAGTCGTCATCACACGGATGCAACATCTTCTTTACAGGAAAGAAGGGGACATCTAGGTGGTCAACATTGAACACATGGTCATGTGCAAATTGAAATATTGCACGTGACCATGGGACCCTAATGCTGATTAAAAAAAAATTATTTTCCATGCGGTTCGCTGTTATCATTCTGTTTGTGCATTTTTATAATTATAATGATACTTGATATAAATCCTTTTTCCACATTCATTATGAATATTAACTTTTTCGTTTCCGAAAGTTTAAAATTAAGTATGAACAAGGAAATTTGAAAAGAGATACCTAGATTGTGCAAATTTCATAGTGCTTATGTGACAGCAGAGCCAAAGTCTCTTCTATCAGCCACTTTTTAATTTTTCTTGTTTGTTTGTGTATGGGGAAAACATCTGCCCATATTTTCCGCAGTCTGTATATGAAATTTTGTTTCTTTCTGTTCAAAAACATTAGGTACATATGGTTCCAATCTGGAAAATTATTTTTGTGGCCACCCCTGCATTTTCCGTTCTATGGATCTATATTCCCAACGTAGAAAAAAAACTATATTCCTTCATATAAAATATACATTATATAAACTATATTAATGCATTATTCCTATAAAAACTATTCTCATTGGCTTTCATTGTCGGATTCTCGAATTCGGAGACGAAACTTACTAAACACCAATGTTACTCTAAAACTGAATAATATAAAAATTCAATATATAAAGATGAATACAAATCTTAATGTTTACAATCAAACAATAATTAATTTCTAAAATAATATCTTAAACGTATTTAATCAAAAAAATATATATATAATTAAAATTTAGCAATAACAACACATTATTTATTTTACATAAACTTCTGTTTTATTTCAAATAAAAAAAAAATGAACAAAAATACTGATGCTTTCTAAGAACTTTAAAATCCAAATAATATCAAATAAAATACTCAGGAAATATAGTCGCAACTTACTTTAAATACCATTTATTTTACCAGGAAAGTTTTTTCAAGCCATTATTCTAAAAAGTTACTTTTTCTACAAAGTATGCTTTTTAAGAAAGCAAATCTAAATATGCATTTATACGTAGGTTTACATCTCAGACGCCTTACAAAAAGTCATAAACTTCTCAAATATTTCATATAATACCCATAACATAACTTTTTATGTTTCTCATATATTTCATTATTCCTTAGAGATTTCTGGTCTTTCGTTTATACGCCGCTTATAAAAACTAAAAACATAGAAACATATTTTAACAACTGACTTGAGGGTAAAATTGTATTGTTCAATAATTTATAAACACTTCAGAAAATAATATTTTTAGATGAGATATACTTTTTTTTCATTAATTATTACGAATAATTTTTAGTCCTTACAATTTTAAACTTTAATTATGTATTTTTAAAATTAAAATACTTAAATAGAAAAAGCATTTTTTTAAACATCAGAAATTTATTACAAAAGACAACTTCTTAAATTTCTGAAAATCAATACAAATTAATTATAATTTAATTTTATTTATTACATCTCTATTTGAGCAATAATTGTTTTTTGGCGTAATACTAGAAAACTACAAATACAATGAAAACTTATAGTTTTGGCGTAATACAATGAAAACTAGCCGCGGCAGACATTTTGTTTGTTTACTTGAATATATTTACCCAAACTTATATTTGTTTTTCTTCTTAGTGAACTGTCCTTCTAAACAAATAGTAGGTTTAAAAAAATTTTTAACTATTTAATAATTTTTTTTTCGACAAAAAATAACAAATTTATTGTAAAGGACTTAAAATCAAAAATCAGCACTAAAATTATTAATGAATCAGTAGTTTAATGATTTGATTAAAAACATTCAGCAAAAAAATATTAATAAAAAATAATATTGATAAAGAAAACAACGATATTTGAAAAGTCGCAAAAATAAAGTATTATTAAAGAATTGTATTTTCATAATATCAAGTTCCAATTTTTTAATGCAGCTGGCAAACACTTAGACAGCTTGGTCTTGAATGCCTTATGGCAAGCGCTGCACAGACGTTACTCACTTTGCATTACACGGGGGGCGTGCAACTTGAAAAATAATCCATGGACGCGGAGTAACAATGCACTGCTCTACGATCATATATTAGACCGGGACCTACAGTTTTACAGTGGAATAACCACTACAAACATCCATGGCACCGCCTGGACTCGAACCCGAAACCTGTGGTACCGAGCGTTAGTATTCAAACATATATGTCATCATTTTTCAAGCAAGTGAATCGTCATATATCGGGATACTATATATATATGTATATATATAAGCGGTTTATTTTGCTTTGCTATATAAGCTTTCGAAATATTATCTATGTCCAACTAGGGGGCTCAGTGGCCGCTGGTGAGCATTAGGACTACTACTACTACTACTACACCACACCACATCACTGTACCTAGAGCTGAGTTGTCCCTTTGCAGTTTGGGAATGCATTGGGCGAGAAATCTGATGCTCTGTCATGCTCTACGTCATAATGAGACCGGACCTACGGATTAAAGTATATTCCGAACCACTACAAGCATTCACGGCACCACTGGGATTCAAAATCGACACCTATGGCACCCAGCGACAGAACGCTGGCCACTCGACCATCAGGTCCCCTGAGCATTAGGACTGATGATCCGTTCTTTTATGGTTTTGTTGTAAACACTGTTTCAAAAACGAGGAGTATTGATGTTATTTGTGATGTTCATCTCCTTTACTCGTGAGTCGGGCTACCTGGCGGGAGTTTTCTGAGTTCTCCACACGTTTTTGTAATGTTTTAGGAACTTCTCCCTAAAAAGTTCTTCACTCCCAGAAAACATACCCTGCTTCTTCTGCGAATCGGAGCCAAGTCGACTTCTATTTACTAGTGCTGCACCACCTTTGCTTCCTTTCGAGAATAGACAACTCATGGGATGTCCCGTCCCTTTGCAGGACACTGAGGATTACATATAATGGAAACCACATGTATTCTATTTACAATATTTTTTTATTCTATTTTTCTTGTTCTTCAAAGCTTACATTTTTGGCTAAGATTGCTTTACTATAAAGAGAACAAACACAGTTTTTAGCAAACATACTTAAGTAATATCCATTAACTTATGACTCTGAAACGTAATGAAGCGGTAGATTCAAAAGAAGGAAGTATACATGGACAAGTAAAAATAACTTAATCGTTAGAAACTTTTCGAAATATTAACTGTGCTGATCCAATTTGTTTATTTCAGATTTGAGGCCAAAAATCACAGCTCACAAACAAACATAGATCTATGGCAAATGAAAAATTTCAAAATAGTTTATTTTTTATTTTGAAATTCAAAGCTCTGTTGAATAAGGATAAAAACACAGTTTGGAAAAAAGAATGCAATACATTGTGTCACTGTAGAAATGAAATTCATACAGAATGACAAAAAGCGAATAAAGAAATATATTCAAAGCGTTGAACAAGTGTAAAAACTAATTTTCACCGTGAGCATTTCATTTGTACTTGCTCGTCACAACAACACTCCCATGTTTCCCTTCGCACAAGTTTGCTGAAAAATGAAATAAATTCCATAAAAGGAAGTTTACGGTTCTCTTAGGTAGCTTACGTAAGGTGTCTGCAGCGAAAGTGCGTTTCATTTCTTTTCCCAGTCGCTTCTTTACGGAAGAAGGAAAGGGTATACCGTCACGGATACAGAAAATGTGAAGGGGAAAAACTTTGCTTTTGTGCGTTCGAAATCAATTTAAATGTACCTGGCAGCGAATAGAACTGAAATAGGTTATACATGCTGAAAAAGGAAGAAGGAAAAAAAAGAATTGATGGTCATTGTTAGGAAAATGTTGCACAGATGTTCTGTTCAGGCATCATTCCTCGCAGGCAACTTCGGAGAATAGCGTGAGGTTTTCGTTTTCTTATTTTACTTTATTTCTTAGGGTGGGGGTAGGGTGGAGGTGTATATTTTTTGATTTCTTGCTATTGATGATGCCAATGTCAACCAAAACTAGAAAGGAGATAGTGCGTCTGTATTTTACTTATAATTGTGAAATACGCAGAAATGATAAACTTTTAAATTTTGCTTAGGTGTTGAAAAAATAAAATACTTTATAGAAATTTAGTGTGAACATGTTTCTTTATTATATTGTTTTACATGATTTGCATTATTGTTTGCGATTTCCAACGTTAATACCTTATTTATAGGCCAATGACATTAACATGTAACTAACGTCATTGGATAATCTGATATCATCAGAAATCAGAAAATTGCTCTATATGTGCTCATTTCTAATTTTGAAAATCATTGTCTGTGAACAATATCTACTTGTAAAATTATAGCTGAAAGATAAAATGTCTTATAAAAATATAATTTAAACCAATTATTTTAATTTTCTATCATTTTTCATAACTTATTATTGTCAGTTCAGGAGATTGAAAAGCCAATTTATGAGCCAATGGCTAGCGTACAGCTAATGCTACTGGAAAATTCTTTTATCATCAAAATCAGAAAAAGAGATTTTATTTCATACGTTTTTTTTTTTTTAATTTGAAACAGCAATACGTAACTA
>BPLR01020664.1:0-13860 GCA_021605095.1 Caerostris extrusa | reverse complement strand
GTTACGTATTACTTTTGGATGATTTTAATATACAAGCATTTTTTACCAGTAAATCGCATCTTAGTAAGGTAAGTTAGATCTTTTGAAAGTTTAAGTCTATATTCTTTCTACTCATCAATCGGATATCTTAATTTCAATAATTAATTATTGGCCTTGAATTCATCTATATCAAACACTCATTCATGATAGTTACTATACATTAACTTAAAAACTTTCAACGACATGTTCTTCATTTTCTCAGTATATCTTCTTGCAAGTATACTGACCAAAACTTTTGCTGTTTTATCAAATTCCCAAAAAAATAACACATTTCTTTTTCAACTGTAAAACTCATGGATGTCTTGCTGCCCATTTGTATCACGCAAACATTTTTTCTACCACTAAGGCACATTTTAGATTATAGTAAATTACATTCAGATCTTTTAAACAAATATTTTTACTCATATAAAGTCCATCGGATCAGTTTGATTAAATTAATTAATTTCATTAATTAATTATTGACCTTGAATTCATCTATATCAAACACTTATTTAGGATAGTTATTATATTATCATCATCATAACTGGCTCGTTGTGGTCCATGGCCTTCTTTAAAGGATCCAGCCAGGCTGTTCTCCTCTTGGCCGTGTTCTCCTTGGTTAATAACATTAAAATCAGAGTCTAAACAGGATCGATCCATCTCTTTTTCGGTCTTCCCTTGGTCGTTGTCCAAAAGGGGTTACATTGAAAACCTTCAAAGCAGCTCTATCACTTTCCAGATGCGCCCATCTCACTCTGTTCAGTTTAACAAATTTTTAGAATGTCAATATCTCTCTAAAATCTTTATAAAGTTCAAAATTGTATATTTTTCGCCAATTTCCATTGTCATTGATACTACACCAAAAATAGTTCGTATCACTTTCCTTTCAAAGATTGCCAATATTTTCTTCCTCTTCTGCTGTTAGTGACCGTGCTCAGACGCATATGTTAATATTGATCTATGAGAGTAGTTATTATACATTAAATTTAAAAATTTCAACAGCACGTTGTAAAAAAATAGTTAATTTTTGCTATTGTCTAAAAATGCAATAGTTTCGCGGAACAAAGATTTAATACCGTTTATATAAATATTAATACCACTTATATTACATAGTTTCTATTCCGCTTATATTACCCAGCTTTTATATATCACTTATATTACCCAGCTTATATTCCACTTTATATTATATAACTTATATATCGCTTATTAGTTAATTAAATTTTCGAAATAAAGAAAAAATATTCATTAATATTAAAAGCAGTTACAGGTAAATTTACAAATATTTCCTCTTACTATACACTGCAATATATTTCAACGTAACAAACATTTATTAACGATTAATTAGATGAATAGAAAAAAAGACAGATAGTTTCAACCATTTTACCACGAAGTGAAAACTACAAAATTCTCTCACACCCTTTACAGTAACAAAAATTGAGCACTTTAATCTGGATAATTGATCACTTACATTTCCTGATCCACTTACTTTAGCCAAGGTTTTTACATACAAGACGATGAAAATCGTTTCGGTGTGCCTTAAAACAGGTACAAAAAAACCATCCAAATTACTACGGCCAATAATTGCTCAAGTCATTACCAAACGTAAAACCGCTCAATGGGCCAATGAAATTATCGACTTTTATAACCATCATTGCACTGTATCATTATTGTTTTTTTTTTTTTTTTTTACATAAGAAAAAAGTGAGATAAGAGATCACGTGATGACGATCAACCAATCGGGATTTTGCAAAGACATTTAAGAAAAAAAAATTTTGATTGGCCCATTCAAACGACATGATCTTCGTCACGTTTTTATAAAAAATCTGATAGTTGAAAACGTTAATCATTTGAAAATTACAGAGCAAATGTTTGAAACCCATTTCTACAAGTAATAGGAAGATCGTATTTCATTGTATAGTGGGGAAAAACGTGATCTTAACGTAAATTATTATGCTAAATCCGGTATTTATTGCAAAGGGCAAAGAAAAACAGAATAATTTGGGAGGTGCCACAAAAGTAGCATAAGCTTAAAAAAAAAAAAAAAAAAAGAATAATAATAGCGAAACTATTCCAAAATTATAATTTACGTTTTAAAGATGTGATAATAGAAATTATAAATCCATTAACGTGAGAAATATGATTGACTCAAGAACGGGAAATAAAAAAACAACCTTGTAATGAATCAAGTTTTTTAGTATGTCAGATTATTACAATATTCACGCGCTAATATTTGGTTAAGGTATTAAGTGCCCTACCAATATAAGTTAATAGCATATTATATATTTTTTATCGATAGAATATGTCTTTATTTTTAAAAAGTTCAGCTTTTTAAATAAAGACATACTCTACGTCAATAAAGGGCGATAAAGACATATTCGTCATAAAATATATTCATTAAAAAATAAGTCATTCGACGTTATAGGACGTCAACAAAGACATATTCTACGTCTATGGATTAATTAATAAGAATATATATCAACAGTCAATTTAAGTAGATCTATTTTAATATTACAATACCATAAAAAATTGTTTTTACAGGACTAAGTAAAAAGTATGAATTCAATGTTTAACAACAACTGTATAACAATAATTGTTTGATAACAATAATTCACTGTTTAATACACTTATATAACAATAATTGTATAAACAGCAATGAATTCCATGTACAATCATAACACAAGAACATTGAATTAAAATAAAACCGGCATATTATTTCTAAGCTAAATTTTAAATTTAATGACAGGCTTTAAAATTAAAACCAATTATATTACACAAAAAATAGTAAAAGCCAAAGATGTTCTCAAATTTTTTTATTTCTATTAACATAAAAATAACCCTAAACAATTCTACACTTCGTATTTCCTCTTTAATATATTTTTTCAATAAAAAAAAAAAACGTAGAAAATTGTATATATTTAAAATTGTATAAATTTAATTTTTATTAAATATTCTCTACAGTTTCTTAATAGCTTTATCAACTTAAATTGATTTCAATTAAATTCATCAACAGATCTGTTCATAAATTACCAAAAACTAATAGTAATTCTTTCTATTAATAATAATTCTTAACCAACAAGAGGCAGTCCTTGAAAAGACCAAAGGGGGAAAAAAATCGCCAATCGACGCCTTGATGTCTCATTCCCATCCTCTGACAACTTAATTCAGGTAACTCTCCTTTTGTGTACTTCTGAAGTAGCTTTTTGGTGCAAAAAGAGGGGGAAAATGGCTGTAATAGACAACCCGCAGACTGGGACCTATTCAGAAACAGTTGGACAAGGTTAATAATCCTCTCTTGGACAGCCATTTTGGCGAATATTTGGCGAATGTCTCCATGTTCCTCTCAAAACGTCTCAAAAGGTGCCGAAGAATGGTAACTGTGTCGATGTCCCCATAGTAAAGGATTTAGAGAGAGTCTAAAGGGATTTTTTTTTTCAAAGTTGTTGCAGAAATAGAACGAGAAAATGAGTCAGATGATAAGCGTTTGAGATATTTCTAACTTTTGGAGGACAACCCAATTGAACGACTCGGTTAGATTAAAAATATGGCAAGAATTGGTTTAAAAGGATGGTTGTTTGGTTGGTGTGAATTTTAAGATAGGATGGGATTAGTATAAATATAACAGCAAAATACTCAAAACTTTTTCATAGTCAGTGCAAATTCCAGGATAGAGTCAATTTTCAATTTAAAGAAGATTTAAATCATTCATATTAAAATTTGACAAATTTTGAACAGAAAACATTCTTCAGAATATTATAATACGTCAATTTCAAGTTTCTTCGGAAAAACAATTTTTAAAAAATAAATTATACTTCAAAAATCGAAGAAAGATATATATATAAACGTGTTATGAAAATATTTCATTAAAAGCTTCTTCATTGACGCAACAGACCCATGGTGGGCCAAGACAGTCTGTCTACTAGCAGATTTTGAGACAGGAGATGTTTTCTTTTTACGGAGTAGCATTGTCAGCCGTACGCCCAGGATCCACAGTCATATTAGACCAGGACCTACGATTTAAAGTGGATTCCGAACCACTAGAAACATCCATGGCACCATACGAAACATGTGGCACCGAACGCCAATTTCATTAAAAAACAGCTATGTAAAATATTTTAGGCCAGCGCACTACCAAACCAAATCACTGGCATGCCAAATTTATTTAACAAAAATATTAGAAGTTCAAATACTTTGCAAATAGCAGAACATTAAAAAAAAAAATTTTTGAGAAAACACATGCTCAATTTCTATAGAAGATACATATAGAATAGTATTATTTTTTGCATTTTATTTCATAATTATATTTTTTACGTTTGATCATATTTTTTGCATGAAATTGTTATGATCAACAAACACGCAAAACAAAGACGATTTTAAAAATTTCTAAATAAAATAAAGCTGTTAATTTCTGAATTTACTGGTACATGTTCATTTTTATTATAGATAATCCCAGAAAGATATTTGATGAGAAATTGATTCAAACCAAAATGAATACTAATAAATATAAACTATTCATTTATATTCAAAAACAAATTACAAAAGCATTTTTCCTCGTAAATATGCATCTAGTACAAACGGAATTGTTGCAACAATAAATGCATTTTTTTCTTCCATTCACAACGCTGTTACGATATCATAAGCTGAGCAAATAGAGGTCTATGTGAACTAGCAAATTCTTTGCTGTTGACAGCATTCTCTCTGTTATCATTGTATAATCTTTTACTTTATCCCTCTTCCGAGTTACAATGGATGGTGGGAGGGAGGGAGGAAAACCTGTCAAGGACACCCAGCATTCAAGGGGTGCATAATCCAAAAGCCTGGGAGGTTTCCGAAAAACACCATGTTTCACACTGGAGGAACGGAACTGTTCAATTTAAGTGACAACGTATTCAACTTTTTTGTTCTTTATTACAGTTATTGGTCTGGTTAAATTGCTTAATTTAATCTAATTTAATTTTTTGGCAAATAAACACTTAAGTAATATAATATAACACATTTATCAGTTTATTTACATAATACGTTTTTGAATTTAATTTCATTTAATATAAAAAAAATCACTGAAATTATTGCTCTTATCTACATATCAAACTACAAATAAACTAAAAAAAAAAAGTAAAATTAAAACAAAAAATTCAACAATACTTGATTGACATTAAGTTCATAATACATTCAATGGATAGTGTACAAAAGAAACCATACGGATAAATGTATACCAACATTGCACAATACATTATTCTGTCAATTGCAATTAATCTATGGTATAACTCATTAAAAATCTTACTAATCAACAAGAGGATAGGGGAAGAAATCAACAAAGAATCAAATGTTTAACTTTGTTCAATGAATCAAATATTCAACTTTGTTCAATGAATCAAATATTCAATTTTGTTCAATGAATCAAATATTCAACTTTGTTCAATGAATCAAATATTTAACTTGTTCAATGAATCAAATATTCAACTTTGTTCAATGAATCAAATATTCAACCCCATTTAAAGAATCAAATATTGAACTCTTTTTAAAGCACTTTGCAATCCATTGTATAGTGATTCTGGATGTCATATTTCGATTGAATATTCAAAGTTTCATTGATAGATTTCTTTGCATGCTACTATAGATTTATCCAAAAATACGAGTTCATTTAATATGCAATATCTAATGTCAATGAACAATAGACTGCAAAAACCTGGAAAACTAACATTAAAGGCCTAGAAATTTGGCATCAGAAACAAATACACATTTATCTACATCTGATATTATATCTCCTACTATTCTTTTTTTTTTAGAAATCTCGGGTTTTGTAAAACCTATTAATGTAACATTATATTTAAATTAACAGTTTTACAATGATGATTTAAGCTATTTTTTAAAATAAACGCATTGCTTATTGCAATCGTTCTTTTCCTTTTCTTGAAAATTTTAAGCAATCATTTTTTTTTTCAGTTTGTTTCACACAATATTTTAGCAAAACTTAGTTATTCCTAAATGAAGTATTCCTTTCTATCGTGTTATATGAAAGACAATAGCTTATCATCCGAAATAACAACAAAGTCAAGGCAAATTTCAATTTGATATTGAGTCACATAAAAATGAATCATTGTCGTTTGAAAATAAGGAATTAATAAACATCAAGAATTCGCAGAACGCTATCGTCTTCTTCGTCGGTTGTTCCATAATGCTGGACAATTGAAAATCAATCATACTAAATCGAATGACGCATTATCAGCACGTACGGCGCCAACCAAAGAATATTGCCTACAGACAACTTCAGAAAATAATCTTCCAAAATTCGATTCAGTCATCGTCAGGCTTTAGCATTAAATATCGATTCTATTCCAACACATACAATCCTAACTTTAGAACGGCAACAATCGCTTCGAATCCATGGCAGCATAGTTTATTCCAAATCTAGCTCGACGAACAATAGGATGGCGGAGAATTCAACGCGCCAAGCTTGAAACTTTTGTCACCAAGATCAAATATTTACTTCCGCTCTGCTACTAAAGACCTCGCTTAAATTTATAGGGAGGAATAAACTGTTAACCGTAACCCACAAGGCTTTGCTAGTTCCAAAATGCCTAGCCTGAGGGGAGGGGGGGGTGCTTGACTGAAAAGGAGCGGAGGGAGGTTGCAGATGATTGAGAGGGATTCTCCATTGTTGAGAGCTCGCACAAGACCCGTTAACCCCTATTTCCCCTTTCATTTCTAAATTTTATTTTTTCAACACCGAAAATCGCTTGCCTATTCTCAATTCGGACCATGCTTTAAAGGCGGTGTGTTTAACTCTCCCACCGCGAGGTGGCGTTGAAGTCACGTGCACCACGACAATTGAATTTGACGAATCTTTTCAATATCCACAGAGGGAGATTGGTAAAAGAGGTGTAGGATGGGGAAGGAATGTAGTATAGTGAAAAACCGTTTTGATGTCCTATATATAATTTTACCATCCCCTCCCCCAGCTATAGTCCCCGTCATTTTTTAACTGAACTTAACAAAGGACATTTATTCGAGTACACAAAACGGTTCCAGAGAGGTTCTTGTATTAAATCAGACGGAATTAACCAATGCGGGGTACACAGAAGGCACGCGTTGGGATTTGCAAAGAACTGGTATGAACAGACCTGTGGCTTAGCTGCAGTTCAAATTAAACTGAATCATTGTTCTGTGCGAGCAATAATTCCCATTGTAATTCAAATGCCAGATCACACCCAAGATTTATGAAAGGACTTATTCAGAATTATAATACGAGCTCCTATCAAAACATGATTAATAATTGAAAAGTAAACGATATATATATTTTTTAAAAAGAATATATATTAATTTCTCGTATTTGAGAAGTATGTGTTGAATACTCAAAATATGCAAATAAATCGTTGGAATATATCGAGATTAAATATATTAAATTACTAAGGAAGCATTTTGGTTTAATTTTGTCAGTTGTGAATAATATTTGTCTGTGAAATTTATATATTTGTCTGCGAAATTTATATATTTGTCTGCGAAATCTATCTATTTATCTGCGTTTTGTTTTTGCTATTGACACACAATACATTGGCTTTAGAAATGTATTTATTTTTTACCCCAATTATATTATGAATAACTCAAATTATATACATTGCTATTAATTATTAATATTGCTGTAATTATAAATATTGCTATTAACTATTAATATTACTATTAATTACTAATATTACTATAAGTATAAATATTGCTATTAATTATTAATATTACTATTAATTACTAATATTACTATAAGTATAAATATTGATATCAATTATTAATGTTATAATTACAAATATTGCTATTAATTATGAATATTGCTATAATTATTAATATTGCTGTAATTATTAATATCGCTATTGATCATTAATATTGCTATAATTACAAAAATTGCTCTTAATTATTAATATCGCTATAATTACAAATATTACTATTAACTATAAATATTGCTATTGATTATTAATATTGCTATAATTATAAATATTGCTATTGATTATTAATATTGCTATAATTATAAATATTGTTATTAATTATAAATATTGCTATAATTATAAATGTTATTAATTATTAATACTGCTATAATTAGTTATATTGCTATAATTATAAATATTGCTATTTTTATAATAAACAGTATTTGGTATAAGTTCATAATTTTTTTTTCTTTTACGTTCTTCATAAATTGATCAACAAAATTTTAATATTAAAACATATAAAATAAAGGAAAACTAGCACTCATATTAAGTAACCTTTTAAAATTTTCGTTTTTCGTTTTCAAATTTCATATTTAAAAAACAAAAAACACTTTTTTTTATTATTTTGTAGAAAATAAGCCTGAATTTGAAATTTTTTTTTTTTTAATTATTTTATTTTTAAAACATATGCTATGACAATCAAGTTAAATATATTAATTTACATTTAAAATTACAAAAAATAAAAACATTTATAATTTAAAACTGTGTTTAAATTTAATTGTTAGACATTTAATGACTATATTTTTCCATACATTTCTATTTTTTTTTCCTTCAAAATGTATTGCTGTATTGATGTGAAATTCAATCATATGGTGGATAAATTACTGCATCCTAGATATCAGTTATAAAGCAACTTCATGGCTCATTGGCTTCAAATTTTTTATCAATACCTCTATGAAAAAAAGTAGATCAATATGTATTGTATTTCATCATACGAATTAGTACATTACAGATAGGTTTTTCAACTTGGGGCTATCCATCATACCATTGCTGACATTTTAATAGATTTGCTGTAATGATAAACGCTTGGGAAGGTTTATAGAAATTGCTTAATTTGATTATCTTTCAAGGTAGTTTATTTTAAAGGATATATTTAGATTTCATTAAAAAATTTTTATTGTGAAATTAGTGCAAATTTGGAAAGCAAAGGACAATTAATTTTAAAAACTTTACAAAAATGGAAGTTAACTTTAGTTCTCGAACTCATTCCAACGATCTAATAAGGAAATATATGTTGATGGAATATACTAAAAAAGAATATTTCATATTTAATTTAGTAATAGTATATGTATTTAAATACATGCAATAGGGAGATACTAACATTTTACTTAATATATAATATTTATATGTACAATTAGCAAATATTAATAATATTCAAGTTAGGTCAGTTAGTGATACTTTATTTATTGTTTAGTTTTTTTAAATTATATACAAAGCATTTACAAGAGGAAAAAATGTTTGGTGAATATAAAAATGGTACAACGTAGAAATATATAAATGCTATAAAGACCCAGATATGATAAAATTTACTAAGATCAATAGATTAAACTGGGCTGCTCATATATTTAGAATGAATGATTTTGGAAAGGCCACAAGGACAAAGAGGAAGAGGACGACCCAAGTTGCGATGGATAGACGCAGTTGAAAAGGAGTTTGCTGTACTGAAGGTTAAGAATTGGAGGACCATTGTCGCCTAGAGGAATGCATGGAAATCTCTTCTAAGAAAAACCTCGGCCCACTCTGGGCTGTCGTGCTATTGATGATGATGAATATAAAAATGCCACAATTATTTCCAATTATAAAGCCTGATTTCCTGTCTATAACACGCAACGCCGTATAACACATAAAAGTAACACCACAGAAATAAATGCTCTCTTATAATCCACAACGTAGTATAACTTGTAGGTGTAATTTCGGCCAGAAAATAAAAGTTATCGTATTATTCTCAACAGTGTATAACACATATTCGCCAGATAAAGCAAATGTTCTCATATAATCCACAGCGTCGTATAACTAACGCGAGGTATAATTTTTGGCCAGAAAAAAATGAAAGTTACTAAAAATTAGAAGTTAGTAAGAGTTTTATAGCATTAAGAAAAATAAAAGTTATACCAGGTAATAACGTTATAAATAATAATTATTATTATTAAAGTGTAAAAAAAGTTAAAGATAATTTAAGTTTAAAAATAAAAGCTACCGATGTAATACACAGTGGCGTATAACCCATTCTGGTATAGTCCGTAGGTGTTTGCCTGTTTTATAGCATATCATGCCACTTAAATTTTGTTTTTATACTCATAGAATAAAAATTAATAAATTTTATTTGAGTTTTAAAGAAATTTTAATGCCATAATTAAAAGTATTTAAAAAATGTATACTATAAATTTAAAATATTGGTATGAAATGCATTTAAGAACTAATGGGAAACAAAAGAAACGCGACATTTTTCCGACGATTTGTAATTTTCATATTTGTTAGAAAAAATGACTTAATTGTTAATTTGACTCTGCAATGCGTTTTAATTATTATGTACGCATCGATGTATGATGCGCGCAACATTTTGTCTAAGTTTATAAAAGTTTTGCTTTTCTTTAATAGAATAGAATTGTTATTTTTCTTTCCTTTAGATTTAGAAAACTGTTAATTTTCCACTCACACAAAAATCATTATGAAACTTCTGAAAAGTCCACAGATTGTCAAGAACCAGTCTATAAGCAATGATGACATCTATAGACAAAAAAATCTATGACCAAATGTTGTCAATTTTTGCAGGCCAAAAAGCATTTTTAACGGACTGGTTTAGAGAATAGAATTTTTTATTTAAACTTCCGAAAAAGTACACAGATTGTTACGCACCAGTCTATAAACAAAAAGACGACATCAATAGACAAAAGCAAATGACTAAGTATAGTCAACTTTTGCAGGCAAAAAAGCATTTTTAATGGACTGATTTTGGAGAATTGATTTTTGATGAAAGTTTCGAAAAAGTCCACAGATTGTTATGGTGCACCAGTCTATAACCAAAAAAAACGACATCTAGAGGCAAAAAGACAAAATCTATGACTAAATGTTGTCAAAAACATGATAAACGGAGGTTTTGGAGAATTGTTTTTTATGAAACTTTCGATAAAGTCCACAGATTGTTACGCACCAATCTATAAAAAAAAGACGACATCTATAGACAAAGACAAAATCTATTGACTAAAATGTTGTCAACTTTTGCAGGCAAAAAAACATTTTTAACAGGCGGTTTTGAGAATTGATTTTAATGAAACTTCTGAAAATATCCACAGATTGTCACACAGAGGTCTATAAATCACACTTGTAAATTTTGAAGTTTTTAGTTATACAGTCCTCGGGCAATAGGTTGGAAACTATTGTAAATATAATTTTAGCAGGATATAAGCAAATGATACATAGTAAATCATAAAATATTTTTAGCACTGCAAACTTCATATATATATTTTCCAGTAACTTGATCAATACCTGCCCACCTACAGGAAGAGGAAAGAGCAGATTTCATGAAACCACCCAAAAGGAATCGCATTTCAACACATCAGTTAGCAGCGCGACACCATCCATCATACCACCAGTATGACACTTCAACAGATCTGTGTCGGCGATATATCACAAAACGAAAATGAACCCCCACAGAATCATCACGCGTTATATACGAGCCTCTTGGAAAATTTGACAGAAAAACATTCTCCTTCGAGAAATGAGTTCTAAATTACATCAAAGGTCGTGCCAGGCTATATCTTTCGAGCTCCTTACCTTTGCTATTGAGTTCGTTTCCAAAAATACCACACAGCGGAAAAAAAAATTTTCAAAATTATCCAAAAGAACTGTAGTGCCAATAGTCTATAGAAAAAGAATTAATAGCTTAAATGGCTTGACAACAGAAAGACATGTTCGTTAAGGTAATTGTATATAATCAAATCTCATTTTGTACATAACGTTGCGAAAAATTGTCTAGGAAATGCATAATTATTATTCAAGCATAAAAATAAAGCAGTTAAATTTCAACAAAAACTAAAGTGATTTATTGCATTCAAGAAATGAAATATACTTCCGGGATCACATTAAAATAATTAAGAACTTTTTAATAAGTTTATTTTTTATATACAATAGTTTTGACGTATAATATTATCAACGTGAAAAACTACATAACAAGTAAATTACAACATTTATTATTATTATTATTATTTATTTTTATTTTATTATTTTTTTGGCAATCAAATTGAGTTATTTTTAACTCAAAAATACATGTAATTTATAGAGTCATTAATGTTTTACGAACATCTTATTTAATTACATAAGATATTTTAAAGAGGAAAAAATGTGACATTAAAAAAAAAAAGTGACTATGCTCTTTAGAATATATAATTAAAAAATACAACTAAATCTACATTTATATAGTAAAAATCTTCTCAATACTTTTATTATTTGTTTCCATCTAAGAATTAAAAATATTATATTGAATATTTTTATAAATTAATAAAATTTCAAAATTAATAAAAGTAAAGCAATCGATAAATTTTTTTTTAATAATCTTAAATAAGCTAGCAATCTCGAAAATTTACTTTTGAATTGATTCAATTGGAATTAATTCAGATGATAAAAATTCTTGAAAATTACTTAAAATCACAAAGAGTAATTTTTATCCAATTATCAATCAAATTTACTTTTAATGGATTATATTGATATCTAGTCATTCAATCGAGTAAAAATATGAAGCAAAACTATTAAAGAAGGAAACTACATAGTGCATATCCGAATGAATGTAATTAAAAATTTCTTTTTGACAAATGACAGTTCAATTGATTTAATTCAGGTGATAGAAACTAAAAATTAAGTAAAAAATCACAAAGAGTGACTTTTATCCAATTATCAATGAGGTTTCACAACAAGTTAACTCATCGATCAATTATTTTAACCACAAAGTTAACCTCATTTAAAGTTCTCCAAATTACTTACATCACTGTCGGATCAGTTAAAAATATTAAAAAAAATCAAACAAAACTCAAATTGGGCAGCAAACATAAAAACACTCAATCAAAACCCAGCACGCCTAACCGAGTAACTAAGTAAAAAAAGAAACTAAACCAAACCTAAAATAAATAAAAACATCAACCGCAGTTAAAAGCACTCGGTCGATTTTGTTACTCTTCCATCATCTTAAATTGACGTCCCAATTTCGCTAGGAAGTTTTTTTTCTTATATTTTTAGGGGGAAAAAATTAATCATGAGATGTCAGGAAAAACATTTGGGGACAACTCAAACCATCAAATAGCGGAAATAGACCCGCAGTACGTCGCTAACAGTCCCCCCAGTCGTCGACTTTTTTTACCCACTGATATTAGTGATCCTTGATCGCCTCTTTTCCACTAAATCCCTGATGTGCGGTTAATGAAGCTTTAGCTGCTTATTTGCAGCCCGCTATGGTCGCTGGTCAAAGAAGCATGATGCTTGTAAAAATGAGGGAAAAGCATGTAAACAGGTGGTTCTACGCATCGTTAGTGGATGCTGTTTGCCAAGAAAACATCATTTCGAATGTGGGAGGATTAGCAGGGGGATAAACCACTCCGCAAAGATGTATCATGGTTCAGAAGTTCAAATATTTTTGGTAAATAAATATCTTAACATTCATACATTGCAACAAAAGAGCATTGAAATGTAAAATGTAAAATAAGATTCATGATCTACATTTAGCAAAATGGCGACCTGTTAATCATTGTCTATAGATGGTTCTATATTGGACAATGGTGCTACATGTCGTTGTTCAGCAGTTCAAATATTTTTAGTTAAAAATATTTTAACATTTGTGTTTGTTTAGTTACAAATGTGCATCTAAATGCAAATTTAAAGTAAGATTCATGACTTGCAAATAACAAAATAAGTAAATGGGACCTGCTAATCTTGTCTATAGATGGTTCTATATTGGACAATGATTGTAACTTGTCGTGCTTTCAGAGTTCAAATATTTTTGGTAAATAAATATCTTAACATTTGTTGTTAATCAACAAAAGTGCATTGAAATGCAATATTTAAAATAAGATTCATGACTTGCAAATAACAAAAATAAGTAAATGGC
>BPLR01020663.1:0-29568 GCA_021605095.1 Caerostris extrusa | reverse complement strand
CCAAAGGAAAAACTTCTTACAGGTGCAAAAAAATATAGTATCAAAATGTGAAACAAAATTGAAATACACTTTAAAATATAAATACATTTTACATGCATTTATAATGTATGTATAGTATGCAAATACACATTAATAATGCATGTTGCTTTTGCACATTGTATGCTTTATACTAATTACATTTTAATTAGTTTCATCTAATTATTTAAAATTTATTAGTCAAGAAATGATCATTTTATTTATATTATAAAACTTAAAACTTAACAATGTATATTATGATGATTATAGTAATGATTAATTGTAAATTATTGTAATAATGAACAATATAATTTTTATATAAACATTCATTAACCCCTTTTTTCCAGTCGTTCTCACAATGCTCAATATCAGACTGTAGAAAACCAATTACAAATTATTAGGTACTATATAACCCTTAGAATTTGACACCGCTGAACGTCGGTTTTAACCAAACCCATATCAATATTAATTTGTCACGGCTTAGAAAAATTAAAAGAAATAACAAAATAATTGTAATTGCATAACTTCAATTCATTGGAGATTTAATGAGATTCTACAAAACCCTGGAAACAAGGCGTTGGCAATACAAACCAGTGTTAATGTAATAAACTAAATAGAATCATAAATATCCTTTATGGTTTACAATACAAGTGTGGTTTTTACATACAAAAACGTCTAGTTTATTTCAAGAGAGATATATTTTTATATATCTGTAAGCCTTAGTAAGTGAATCATGATTATTTCTATAATTCCAACTTATAATTTATCATTATACAAATTTGAGAAAAGACAATTTAAAAGGCAAATATAAAATCTGTATAAGCTGATGAACAAAGTATAAATGCAAGTGTTTTTCTCTGTCACTTGAAGAGAAATTATCAAGATCTTCACCTGAGTGCATTGGGAGTAACAAAGACTATAAAAGGGTTATCACAATTACGAGAGTAATTAAATTGAGTCCTGTAATTAAATCACAAAATTAGTTTTGTACAAGAAAAAAAATATATTTGTCTTCTTATCTTGACAAATTGAATAAAAAATATTGATTCACCCTTTATATTCAATTAAGTTTTTGCAAACTAATTATAGTTTTAAAAAACATTTCTTTACGGGTTAACTTTTTCATTTAAAAAAATTGCACTTCACCCAATATAATCCAATTATAATTAAATTTTTTTCATTTCGCTCTAAGCCAGACAAACTAAACACCCATTTTCAGAATGAAAAGCAGAAAATGAATGAAGCAATTCAGGAACTCGAGGGGATTGGGCTTTTTGTTTCATCAGCTCCTGGTCTCTGGAGACCCCAAATCCATGCTATTGGTAAATTTTTATTTTAGCTGGAAAGAAATTACTGTTTAAAGGTCTTAAAATGCTGCAGTCTGTTATATTACACAGTCCATCACTGCCATCTATGGGGCAAAACTTCATATTCTTTTGGCGGGATTCTTGTTCTAAAAGCATTAGTAATGATCGCCAACAAGGGAACCACTTTAAAATATGTCAATAGTTTAATTTTAAAAATATTTTTTCATTTATTTTAACACAAAGTAGTTAATAATAATTTATAAATATTAGCTGCATTTTTACTTTATATATTTATTAATAAAATAAAAATAAATAAGTACAAAAATAGTACTACAAAATAAATAAATAATACTATTACATACTATTTCGGGTTCGAGTCAGCAAGTGCCGTGGTGTTTGCGGTGGTTCTGAATCCACTTTAAATCGTAGATTTCGGTCTAATATGACTGAGAGCGTTGGGCGTAAGGGCCACAAGTCTATCCCGTAAACGAATAAAACATCCCCTGTCTAGAAAAACTGCCATTAGGCAGATGTTTTTTAATCCACCATGGGGCTGTTGTGCGCTGATGATGATGATGATAATTAAATACTATAAATAGCATAAATACTATAGAAAGTACTATAAATATTGCTACAAAACAGTATATTAAGTCATTTAAAAAGTTAATAATAATTAATAAATATTAGCTGCATTATCGCTGATTTGTATTTATTAATAAATAACTAAATAAGTAGAAAAAAAAGTACTGTAAAATAAATAAATGGTACTAGTAAATACTATAAATAAGTGCAAAATCACTATAAATAGTACTAAAAACTAATATATTGAATCATTAAAAAAAGACTTTTAAAACTTTTGTAAAAAGGAATAAACTTTGGTACATATTTAGTATAATGGACTTCAATAACAGTATAATGTCCAGTATAATGAAATTGTTATTAAAATTATTAAAAAACATTATTATCATTATTAAAAAAATTTTTAATTTCAATTCCCAATTTTTCCCCTTCTTTTATCATATGTACGATTAGAAAAGATTAAAAATGTTGATTATTTATTGAATTAGTAGCAAATTTAAATTTTAAAAAAATTTAAAAAGAGAAAAACCATTCTCGCGTTAGCATAATTATAAAAAATAAGGATATTTAATAATTTTTTATACGAAGCCAAGAATTTATTATACAGAAGAAAATAAATTTCAATTCATAATATTTCATGTTTCATTCAAATTCCTCCATGTTATCTTCGTTAATTTTTCTCGTTTATTGAAATATTTCATTCAGAAACACTGACTTATACTCATCATTTTATTTGATTTTTCCAGATTTTTGAAAAATACATTTATAAATGTATTTTCATTTTTAAAAAAGCAAACCATTATTTGTTTTTAAATTAAGTCAAAAGCCTTGGGTACATATCCTTACAAGTAGAGTAAAAGTATTTTATATTAAAATATTTAAGAATTCTTATATTATAGTTCTTATTTTATGTAACTTATTTAATACAAATATAACCTCTCACTGAGAGACAATAAAATTTATTAATAAACCCATGAAAAAATAAATCTAAATGGATTAAATGACAGAAACTTCTGATGAAATGTCACCATTTAATTCAGATGAATGCCACATGGAAGAAAAGGTTACAAATTAAGATTCAGAATCTATTCAATCATCGGCCAAATTCTTAAAAGGACTTATCTGACTGGCCTTCTCTGGAGACTATGAAAAACAACATTAGAAGTCAAATCAAATAAACTGTTCCTGGTCATCGTAATTTGTAAAACTTTAAACTTCTATTACTGAAATGCAGTGGAAATAGTCCCCCCAAACTTTTGATCCCAAATTTAATTAATCCAGTTTTCTATCACTCTGATATATAGAGCCTCTTCATTTAATAGCCCATGCATGCGAGGCCGGAATTTGACTTTCCGTGGTATAAATTATTTTAAGATTCAATTATCCTAATGCCGATGTTGAATTATTCTAAAAAGTAAACTACCAGTATTGAATGAAAAATTAAATGTTTGGAAATTTTAAATCAAGGCATATCAGATACGCATTTACGTTTGAGCAAAATGATTGTTTAAATTTGTTAAGCATTGAAAAAAGAAAGTGAAGAAATCTCAAATTTTAAAGTAGGCTGGATCACTATATGTGCTGAGTTTATTTGAAAGGAAAAAAATTTGAATAAATCATAATGCTTTATGAAACACTTATCTTATATATTTGTATCCTGGACAATTCCATAATTAGGGTGGGAATTTATTAATACTATATTATTTTAATATTATTTTTTTTTTTTTTTTTTTGTTCTTACATTTTTATTAGTTAATAAACATGTATAACAATATTTCAATAAAAATTACAATAAATTTTTTATAATTTTTTCAAATTCCAAAATTAAATTGTAAAGATAATTCTTTCAGTACTAAAGTCAAAACTGACCAGATCCTTTAACAATAATTTTTCTGTAAGGTTAGTTTAGCAGTATTATTAAATCCTATTTTTCTTGATTGTTTTATAAAGAGCAATCAATTATATTATTCTTTTTAAATGAATATATTTTCTAACCACCACACTGTCCCAAATAATTTTTCAAATATTTTAATATGAGTAATTTGTTGAAGAATTGCAAGATTTTCCATTCTAAGGAAGCTAAACTATCCTTGGAAGTTATTCTATCTGTTTTTAATCAAACTAATATTTTCCTCAACTAAGCAGCCTGTTTGTAAGCAGCCCTCTGTAATTTTAGTGCGTTTTATTAATGCTATATTATTTTAAAATGGTGTTTTCATTTCCAGACATTTTTATTGGTAACAAACATGTAAACAATCTTCAATAAAGATTGCATAATAAATTTCTTCAAATTTTGCAAGAGATTTCTTTAAACACTTGTAAAAAGAAGAATTGCTTCAATAAAACCAAAACTCTATCAAGATCTTTTAATATCCCTTTTTCTGCAAGTTTACTTTAGCAGTATTAATAAAGCACAATTTTCTTGAAATTTTTTATAAAGAATATTAAATTAGAATATTCTTTTAGATGTGAATATATTCTTTTAAGTACAACACTATCCGGAGTAAATTATCAAATATTTTACAGTAATTAATTTGTTGAAGAATTGCAGATTTTGGCTTCTAAGGAGGAAGCTAAACTGTCCTTGGAAGTTAATCTATCCTGTTTTACTCAAACTAATATTTCTCAACGAAGCAGCCGGTTTGCTGTGAACGACGCTATTTATGTATCAGACGAGCCCACGAGGCAGATTAGTGCGGCCTAAAAGAGCCCACGAGGATTGGAATGAGCTCTGCAAACTCGCTGATACGCGGAAACACACGAATGCGTTTGCGGGTTAACGTCAAATGCCCGAGGACGCATTAGGATTACTCTAGTACGCGTAGCTTTCTAATAAGCAATGGCTATTGAAGCCCTTCATTAAATCAGTGGAACTGGTATAAGTAGAGGCATAATTCAATTTTCTCCTTTTCAAGTCACTGTAGCGTCCACATTCTTGTTCTTTAATAGGGCTTAGGCTCCGCGTAATTAGCGGGCTCATTTGAATGGCGGCGAAAAGGCAATTAGCCGGCTTTCTCAAGTTGGGATCACTTGTAAAAGACAAGCCCACTTTCTCCCATGATCCATCTTGACATTTCTTTTTTCTACCCCCCCGTTTTGCCCTTGTAGGACAGTTTGAGGATTTTGCTCCAAGTTGTTGTTGGAAGATGTCGAGGTTAAAATAATATTCCTTTTGTATTGAAAAGTGTATGTTTGTTGCTGAAAAAGTTTAGAATATATTAATAGTTTCAAGATTTTTGAGAATTAATTAATTATTCTTTTATTGAGAAAAATTAATTTTAGCTGAAAAAGTTGACAGTGTAAGATTAATTAGAGGATTTTAGTCAAATTATTTTTTAAAAATTGGTGAGGTTAAATCCCTTTTTGTATTGAAGTGCTCCTGTTTGTTACTGAAACATTCTATAGTGACGAAAGAGTTTGAGGATTTTGTTTTGTTTTGTTTTTCTAAATTTGTTGTTGAAAGTTGGCGATGTTATTATATTGTTATTTTGTATTGAAAAGTGTGGGTTTGTTGTTGAAAAAATAGATAATGCGTTAATAGTTTACGGATTTTATTGAAGATGACTGCTGCAAATTGGGAGGTCAAACCACTTTTTGGATTGAAACGTTTGTGCTTGTTACTGCAACATTCTTAAGGGAAGAAAGTTTTTGGACTTTTTAAAAAGTTGTTGTTGTAATGCAACAGTTTAATAATATTTGATTTACTTTGTGTGACATTTTGGGCATATTTCCACAACCAGCACATATTGTTACCCCACTACTTATAGTAATTGGGTAAATTATGAATTTAATTTTCCTTACGTCGATGTTGAATTACTTTAAAACGTTAGCTAGCGCTACTGAATGAAAAAATGAAATGTTATAAGTTTAAATCTTAGCATGTCACATACCCCTTTACATTTGGAGAAATGACTGTTGAAATTTGCAATTTAAAACAATAAAAATAAGGATGTGAAATTTCCAAGTTTTATTGCAGGCTACAGTATGTGTGAGTTTATTTGGGAAAGAAAAAGCATTTGAATAAGTAAAATGCAAACATATTTTATTTTTGTATCTGGAAAAGCTTTATGAAACCTTATTTAATATTTGTATCTGGAAAAATCCATAATTATGGGGTGCATTTTATTAATACTGTATTCGTTTAATAAATTTTTTATTGGTTAATAAAATTGTATAACTTAATCTTACAATAAAATTACAGTAAAATTTGAACAAGCTTGAAAGATATTTTTTTAAAAACTCTTATAAAGAGAATTGCTTTAGTACTAAAAGCAAAACTCTGACAAGATCCTTTAATAATAATTTTTTTCAGTAAACTTAACTTTAGCAGTGTTATTATATTTTCTTGATTTTATGATAAAGAATAATGAATTAAATATTCTTTTAGAAATGAATACTTTTTTTAAGCACTGTCCAAGTAAATTTTTAAATATATTAAAGCAATTAATTTGTGGAAGAATTGAAGCTTTCCCTTGTTATGAAAGCCAAACTGTCCTTGGAAGTTAATCTGTCCTGTTTTAATAAAACTAATATTTCCTGCACGAAGCAGCTTCTTTGCTGTAAACGAACGCCGAACGCGATTAACACTATTTAATAAGATAAATACTTCTTTTTTTTTACGTACCAGGAAATTTGTTTGTACAGCTAAAAATTTCGAAACACAGGAAGGTTTTTGAATTCCGTTAAAAGCTTTTCTTGGCCAAAACAATATTTTCTTGCATTATATTTTTATTAAGGGGAGGACTCCCCTTAATTCTTCTGATAATGATTACAAACATAAGTTTTAAGTTACGAATAATAAAAACAAATAAAATTCTATCTTGACAAAAGATTTTCTTAGAAAATAACTCAATTTACAAATTAGATTAGAATATTTTACAGCCGTTGGCAGCACTGAAAGAGTTCGCGATCCTTCGTACTTCAACTGCTGCTTCTTTTCAATTCGTGAATTTTCAGGAAAAGATACGGAATTTTACATTTTATTTTAAAACTGTTTTCTGTGAACGTCTACGGGATAAAAGTTTGAATTTATTTTTTAGGAACCCATCAGCATAATCTGTCTTTCATAGAGAACAGACGGAGTACATCAAAATCGTCTGCGTCAAAAGGATTCTCTTTATTTTCCTTTCAAAAATATATACTCCTACTTCCACTACATTCCTTTTTATAGAGGGATTTTCCCTGTTCAAAGGGAAAAACAAATGTTCGATCTCATGTGTAAGAAAATACGTTTTTCCCTTTCCTTTCTTTTTTTTTTTTTTTTTTTTTGGAAAATAAAATACTAAGTACTCCATTTTCTTTCGCATTCATTTCCAGATGTCTCTTTCGGGATCTTAACTCGGATTTTTGTTATTTTGTGGCCGAAGATGATAGCAACGATTCCGAAGTAATTTCATACTTTTCAGCTTTTGCCGAAAGTGCGACCTCAGTAATTTGCGGTTATTTACTTTTTTCCTCTCTTAATAAGAGACTCCTTCTTTCCTCTGGATATTTTTTATAGACTCAAATGCATCAATTTTTATCCACGAAGGATTGAAAATGTTTTCAGTTATGCGACAACTATGAGTGAAACGACAACTATGAATTACGTTGAATAAAATAAAGTGAAATTTATTTTATTCAACGTAAGCATTTACAAACAGATCGTTATATTTCAAGTTTTTCTACAAAATGTTTAAAATGAAATGAAATATAGTGCAACCAACATTTTTGTTGAAAATTGCCATAATAATAGGGAAATAGTTAATTTTTGAAGAGTAATAATTATATTAATAACAATATAACTTATGAAATTTTTAAAATTATTTTTCATAAATTGGGGGGTAAAATTCAACACTAATTTTTAAACATTTTTCTCTTATAATTACAATAATTACAATTTTCACTTATACGAGAAAAATGATACTTAATGATCGATGATATAAGAATGTTATTTCTACGAACAGTTAGGTTCATAAAATTTCTACACTACATTCTACGACAGTCACTGCATGTGCTGAGTTTATTTGGGGAAAGAACAAAGCATTTAAATAAGTCATAATGTTTTATGAAATATGAGTAAAGATTTGTATCTGGAAAAGTCAATAATTAGGGGTGCAATTTATTAATACTCCATTGTTTTAAGATGGTTTTTATTCCAGAAATTTTTATTGGCTAATAAACATGTATAAGTTAATAATTCAATAAAAATTACATTAAATTTGAACAAACTTGACAGATATTTTTTAAATTCTATTAAAAGACAATTGCTTTAGTACTAAAAACTCTGATTAAACCCATTAATAATAATTTTTCTGTATGCTTAATTTAGTCGTATTATTAAAGCATATTTTTCTTGATTTTTTATAAAGAATAACAAATTATATTATTCATTTCTAAAGAAATAATCAATTGGGTTATTCATTTTTAAAAATAATCAATTAGATTATTCAGTTCTAAAATAATAATCTAATTGATTATTCTTTTGGAAATGAATATATTTTTAAGCATTACAATGTCAAATGAATTTTCAAATATTTTTACAGTAATTAATTTGTTGAAGAATTGCATATTTTCCCTTCTAAAGAGCTAAACTATTATTGGAAGTTAATCTATCCTATTTTAATCAAACTAATATTTCTTCAACGAAGCAGCCTGTTTGCTGTAAACGACACTATTTATATACCAGATGAGTCCACGAGGCAGATTACTGCGGCCAAAAGAGCCCACGAGGATTGGAATGAGCTCTGCAAACTCGCTGATACGCGGAAACACACGAATGTCCAAATGCCTGAGGACGCATTAGGATTACTATAGTACGCGTGGCTTTCCATTAAGAAATGGCTATTGAAGCCCTTCATTAAATCGGTGGAACTAGTATAGTAGAGGCATAATTCAATTTCCCCCTTTCAAGTCACCGTAGCGTCCGCATTCTTGTTCTTTAATTGAGCTTAAGGCCTCCCACCTAATTAGCGGGCTCATTTGAATAGCGGCGAAAAGGGCAATTAGCCGGCTTTCTCAAGTTGGGATCACATGTAAACACGCCCACATTCTCCCATAATCCTCTTGACATTTCTTTTGTACCCCTGCGCGTTTTTCCCTTGTAGGACAGTTTGAGGATTTTGCTTAAAGTTGTTGTTGCAAGATGTCGAAGTTAAGATAATGTTCCTTTGTATTGAAAAGTCTGTGTTTGCTGCTGAAAAATTAACAGTGTAAGATTAATCTCGGGATTTTAAAAATTAATGAGAGGTTAAAAAACACTTTTGGATTGAAACGTTTGTGTTTGTTACTGCAACATTTTATTATAAAGGAAAAGTTTGCGATTTTTTGTTTTATTTTCTGAAATCGTTGCTGAAAGTTGGTGAGGTTATGATACTGTTATTTATATTGAATAGTGTATGTTTGTGGCTGAATTGTAAGAATAGTTTGCCACATTTTCCCATAATGACTGCTAAAAAATTGGTGACGTGAAAACTTTTCTGAAACACTCTATGTTGTTACGCCATTCTATATTGAAAAAAGAGCTTGGAGATTTTTTTCTTGTTGAACGTTGTTGTTAAAAGATTGAGGTTAAGTTAATGTTCCTTTGTATTAAAAAAGTATGTTTGTTGTTGAAAAGTTGAGAGTGCAATGTATTAGTTTCAGGGATTTTATTATTAATGACTGTTAAAAAATTGGTGAGGTTAAAACACTTTTGGATTGAAAACGTTTGTGTTTGTTATTGCAGCATTCTGGGATAGTGAAGGAAGAGTTTGAGGATTTTATTTGTATTGAAAAGTGTATGTTAGTTGCTGCAAGGTAATTACTGTTATATGTATTTAATAATGAATACTTTGTAAAAAAAAATTAATTAATTGTAAAATAGATTACGGTTTGGTTTTCCGAATTTTGATTTAAAAATTTGTTGAGGTGTAAAACAATTTGAGATTGAAAAGTTTCAGTTTACATTGTTATATCTTCTTACAATTTAAAAAAAAATTTGTTAGGATTTTAAAGAAGAAGACTTTTTTTTTAAAATTCTAATCAATTTTGCAAATATTGTCTAAAAAAATCCTGAAATTAGGCTGCTGGGTGGAAGGGGTTAAAATCTTTGTGTTAAAAAATATAAAACAGTTTGCAATGTAAATCCCTGTAAAAAAGATTCAATATTTTTTTTTTTATCCAGAAGAACCCTAACAATGCTAAAATATTAGTACCATTCGAAAAATCCACAAAATTAGTACACGAGCCAATAGTATAAATGACAATGGCAATTGAAACACAGAAATGTAAAAACATTCGACATGATACCAGAGCTTCACGAAAATTTACATTCTTTAAGTAAGTTTTTTTTTTTCTTTCATTTTCCACGAGTGCTTTAAGCATATATATATATATATTTGCATTCCTTTAGAAATATTTGCTTTATTAAATACGTATTTTTAAAAAGAAAAGAATTGTAATCCCAGATTTTTTTTTCAGTTTATAAATAATTTTTACACACTGTTTGTGAAAAAAAAAAAAAAAAAAAAAAGAACAAAATTTTTTTTTTTTTCATTTTTAAAAAGAAGTAGTATTTCTATAAGATTTGTTTTTCAATTTAGTTTCCTGATATCAGTGATGACCTTTACACTAAAAAAAAAACTTGTTAGAGTTTTACAAAGAAATACAGACTTTTAAATTGTAATCAATTTATAAAATAATACTGTCTACAAATTCCAGACTCTGCTGCCTTTTTTTAAGGGTAACATCCTAGTGCTACATAAAAAGTATAAATAAAAGATTGAACTCTCCGGCAAAAATTATCACAAACATTTTGTTAAATATTTGTGCACCTGACAAAGCTAAACATTAGAATTGACAAGTCCATAGAATTAGTACACGAGCCGATAGAATTAAACGACAATGGCGATACAAGACTAGCTTCTTTGAAATGCAACATCTGATAGGTACCACAGCTTCCAAATGATTTTCATTCTTCAAATGAATTTTTTTTTTATTTTTCCTACCTTTAAATTAAATATAGTATATATATATATATATATATATTTGCGTTCCTTCAAAATATTTGCATTGTAATAGAATACGGATTTTTTTACGGATTGATTTATTCAACGAAAACATAACTTTTACGCATTGCATGAGTAAGAAAGAAAAAATTTCTTGAAAAAGATTGCTTGTTTTTTTTTCTTTGTAAAGTAGTGCTTATATAAGAATTTTTTAAATTTAGTTTCAACTAGTTTCTAGAAATCAGTGATGACTATAAGAAAGACATATTAAAACTTTTACTGTAAGTATTTTTAATCAAACAGAAATCTTGTTCATTTGTTTACATCGTGTGAAATATTATTGGTGGGAAAATATTGAAAGGAAACATTTCCAAGTTTCCAAAAAAAGAAATATGTTTTAAATTCTTATTTACGTTAAATTCGAGTTCCGTTTATTTAAACACATTTTTAAGTATGTATTCTTTTTATTTTTATTTTTAGAATCAAAGCATCTTCATTCTAAATACAAATTAAAACATTTGAAAGGCATTTGTGTTGATTCAAACTTAACAAAGCACATTGTTTGATAAAAGTCCTTTGTTAAAAAGAAATAATGCGAAATTTCATTTATACACATTTTTTTTTAAATCGCGATGCTTTGCTTTTTAATTCCGTTTAGTGTCCATTCAAATTTAAATGAATCTGCTTGCGAGTAAAATAAGCAAGCACTCTGAACGAGAACGTTTCCTGCCTGTAAACAAATGGATGCAGTTTGGGTGAACTTTTTTTATTGTTCCAAGTACAAGATTTTTTTTGTACGTGTCAGATTGTGTCAATTATTCAAAGGAAACAAATAAACTTGAATGAATTTCTACATTTGTCATTGTGGACCATTCATCATTTTAACCTTAATTCGACCTTTAAACTACTACGAACAAATAACTACACTAAAAAAAAAGCAGAAATAAAGCTTATACAAATAATGCATGTATAATGCTTACCATCATTCTTTCTGAGGGTATAAAACAGACACACACTGAAATGTCTGTGTAAGATGCAAAACTTTATTCCTTCGCTAGATGAATTATTGTTTTCGAAATGAAATATCATTATGTAAAGACTGTAATGACGCAGCCTTGACGACACGGTTAGCTGTTCTTGCTCCTAAAAACGCTTGCATCTACCCACTTTTATGTTTAGGATCATATACTAAAATTTTGGCTCATTTTCTTAACAAAAGAAATAATATTATTATTGACACAATATGGGTATTCTGGCAGAGAAAGTAGATTTCTAGGTTTTCCATTTTTTTTACGCATCAGGTGCTGTTCGGGGTGAGGGAGGTTTTTCGCGAAGTCAATCAAAAATATTATTTGTCAAGTTTGTCTCAATCGAATGAATTACTAAGAATACAAATTTATAAACGAATTGTATTGGATTATACGTTATATCAAATTATTTAAAAGTTCTATATACCCCGTGAAAAAAAAAAATACTTTGAACAATAAGAAAATGATTGTTTTTTTTTTTAAATAATGAGAAAAATAAAAAATTTTACAAAATATATTTTTTAATATTAGCAGATATAAGCTGGCATTGCTCGGCTGCAGAATATACATTCATAAAAATTATATCAGATTTAATATTTAGATTAACTCTATTTAATAAAACAGATATTTCTGTTTACATACCCAGGAAATTTGTTCGTGCAGTAAAGAAAGAGAATTTCGAGACAAAGGAAGGTTTTGAATTTCGTTAAAATCTTTCTTCCAAAGCCAAAACAATATTTTCTAGCATTATGTGTTATTAAGGAAGACTCGTCTTTGTTTTTCTGGTGTGGCTGTAAACATAAGTTTCAAGTTACGAATACTAAAAAAAAAAAAAAAAGATTCTATCTTGACAATAGAATTTGTTAGAAAATAACTCATTTTACAAATTAGGTTAGAATATTTTACAGCCGTTGGCAGCATGGAACAATTCGCGATCCTTCGTACTTCAACTGATGCTTCTTTTCAATTCGTGAATTTTCAGAAAAAAAAACCGAATTTTATATTTTATTTTTTAAACCTGCTTTTCTACCAACGTAGACTGCATAAAAGTTTTTAGACGGCATTTTTTTTTTTAAGAGCACATCAGTATAATCTGTCTTTCATAGAGAACCGACGAGTACATCAAAATCGTCTGAGTAAAAAGAATTCTCTGAGAAATATATACTGCTACTTCAACTACATTCGTTTTTATAGAGGGATTTCTTCCCCTGTTCCAAGGGAAAAACAAAATGTTCGATCTCATGTGTAAGAAAATACGTCGTTTCCCTTACTTTTTACTTTTTTTTTTTTTTTTTTAAGAAAAAATAATGCGTACTCTATTTTCTTTCGCATTCATTTTCAGATGTCCTTTTCGGGGTCTGAACTTGGATTTTGTTATTTTGTGGCTGAAGATGAGAGCGACGGTTCCGAAGTGATTTCATGCTTTTTCGGAAAAGCTTGCCGAAAGTTCGAGTTCAGCAATTTTGCGGTTATTTATTTTCTTTTTCCTCTCGATATTTTTATAGACTCAAATGTATCCATTTTTATCGTGAAAAAAATATTTAATTCAAGAACGGAGGATTGAAAATGTTTTCAGTTGTATGACAACAAATACCGAAGTGAAATTTATTTTATTCAACGTAATACTTTTACACAAATAGATCGTTGTATTTCCTGTTTTTTTATACAAAATGTTTTAAAAGGAATTTAAAAGAAATATAGTACTACCAACATTTTTATTGAAAATTGCCATAATAATGGGAAAAAGTTAATTTTTGAGGGGTATTAATTAGGATAATAACAATTTCACTAATTGAAATTTTAAATTACGTTGAAAAAATTAGGTGAGTAAAATTCGACAATAACTTTTTAACATTTTTCTATTATAATTACAATAATAGCAATTACAATTTTTGACTTATGCCAGAAAAAAAAAGATACTTAAAAGATTCAAAATATAAGAATAATATTTCTACGTCCTCTTAGAATTCCATAAAAATTCCTGCACTACATTCCTACGACAGTCACCACATGGGCTGAGTTTATTTGGGAAAGAACAAAGCATTTAAATAAGTCATAATGCTCTATGAAAACTATCTAAGATTTGTACTTGGAAAAGTTCATAAATAAGGAGTGAATTTTATTAATACTACATTATTTTAATATGATTTTTTTTATGTCTGACATTTTATCGGATATTAAAAGGTATATAATTTAATCTTTCAATAAAAATTACAATAACTTTGAAGAAACTTGAAAGAGAATTTTTTAAACTCCTGTAGTAGAGAATTGATTTAGTACTAAAGCTAAAACTCTGAGAAGAGCCTTTAAAAATAATTTTCCTATAAGCTTTGCTTTAGCATTATTATTAAATCCTATTTTCTACTCTTTTTGTAATGAATTATAATTAGTTTATTCTTTTAGAAATGAATATATTTTTTTAAGCACTACAAGCATAGTATAAATTTTAAATATTTTAATGTAATTAATTTGTAGAATAATTGCAGTTTTTTTCCTTCTAAGGAGGAAGCTAAACTATCCTTGGAAATTAATCTATCCTTTTCTAATCAAACTAATATTTCCTCCAAGAAGCAGCCAGTTTGCTGTAAACGACGCTATTCATATATCGGACGAGCCCAAAAGCAGATGACTGCGGCCAAAAAAGTACCCACGAGGGACTAGAATTAGCTCTGCAAACTCGCTGATACATGGAAACACACGGATGCGTTTGCAGGTTAGCGTCCAAATACCCGAGGACGCATTAGGATTACTACAGTACGCTTAGCTTTCTATTAAGCAAGGGCTATTGAAGCCCTTCATTAAATCGGTGGGACTGGTATACTAGAGGCATAATTCAATTTTCCCCTTTTCAAGTCGCCGTAGCGTCCGCATTCTTCTTTTTTTAATTGAGCTTAAAGCTCCCGCGTAATTAGCGGGCTCATTTGAATAGCGGCGAAAAGGCAATTAGACGGCTTTCTCAAGTTGGGGTCACTTGTAAGACACACACACATTCTCCCATAATCCATCTTGACATTTCTTTTCTACTTTACCCTTGTAGGACATTTTGAGGATTTTGCTGAAAATTGTTGTTGAAAGATGTCGAGGTTAAGATAATGTTTCTTTATATTGAAAAGTTTGTGTTGCTTGCTGAAAAAGTTGACAGTGTAAGATTAATTTCAGGATTTTAATTAGAATTATTTTTTAAAAATTGGTAAGGTTAGAACACTTTTGAATTGAAACGTTTGGGTTTGTTACTGCAACATTCGATAGTGACGGAAGAATTTGGGGATTTTTTTTTATTTTTCTAAGGTTGTTGCTGAAAGTTGGTGAGGTTATCATGCTGTTATTTGTATTGAAAAGTGTATGTTTGTGGCTGAAAAGTGGGTAGTATATTAATAATTTCCGGATTTTACAGTTAATTATTGTTAAAAATTGGCAAATTGCAAAAAAATTATTGTTAAAAGTTGTTGTTGAAAGTTGGGAGGTTACGATAATATTATTTATATCAGTGTTTGAGGATCAAGATACGTTGTTCCACAAACGAAACGTTCAGAGTTTCAAATTTTTAAATTTAATTTTTTTTATTTATTATCAAATTTTTATATTAAAAATGTTACATTTTATTTAATTTTGAGAAAAAAGTTATGTGGTGGCTCAAATGTAATGTGCAAAAGTTTCAAATTTAATAAGATGATTTTATTTTTCCACTTTTAAGAGATGAGTTATAAGGTGCCACTCACTGAATGTCCAAAAAGTTTAGAAACACAGCAGAACAGAAAACTGTATGTGCTGTATTTATTTAATTGAGATGAAAATCTATGTTCTGCAAACAGCCTATTGATCTCAATTAAATACACTAACAGTTTAATAATATTGTGTTTTTTCTAATCAACACATATTGTTACCACATTTCTTACAGAAATTGTGTAAATCATGAATTCAGTTTTCCTAACGCCGATGTTGAATTACTTTAAAAGTAAGTTACCAGTACTGAATGAAAAAATTAAATGTTTCAAACTTTATATTTTGGCATATCAGAATGTCATATGATTGTTGAAATTTATAATTTAATGCATTGAAGAAAAGGAAGTGGAGTAATCTAAGTTTTAAAGTAGGTTACATTCACTATATATACTGAGTTTATTTGGGAAAGAAAAAAGATTTAAATAAGTAATAATGCTTTATGAAACCACATCTAATATTTGTATCTGTAATTTTAGTGCATTTTTATGTGCATTTATTATTTTAAAATGATGTTTTTCATTCTGACATTTTTATTGGTTAATAAACATGTAAACTAAATCTTTCAATAAAAATTATAATAAATTTCTTCAAATTTGCAAGAGAAAAACACCTGTTTTGCTTTAATATTAAAGCCAAAACTCTATCAAGATCTTTTAATATCACTTTTTCTGTAAGTTTACTTTAGCAGTATTATTAAAGCACGATTTTCTTGAATTTTTATAAAAGAATATTAAAATTAGAATATTCTTTTAGATGTGAATATATTCTTTTAAGTACAACACTATTAAATTCATCAAATATTTTACAGTAATTAATTTGTTGAAGAATTGCAGATTTTGCCTTGTAAAGGTTAAACTGTTCTTGGAAGTTAATCTATCTCGATTTAATCAAACCAATATTTCCTCAACGAAGCATGTTTGTTGCAAACGACTCTATTTATATACCAGACAAGCCCACGAGGCAGATTACTGCGGCCAAAGAACCCACGTGGATTGGAATTAGCTCTGCAAACTCGCTGATAAAATGGAAACACACGAATGCGTAGTTACGGGTTAACGTCCAAATGCCCGAGGACGCATTTTACTACAGTACGCGTTGCTTTCTATTAAGCAATGGCTATTGAAGCCCTTCATTAAATCGGTGGGACTGGTATAGTTAATTCAATTTTTCCCCTTTTCGAGTCACCGTAGCGTCCGCATTCTTGTTCTTTAATTGAGCTTAAGGCTCCCGTGTAATTAGCGGGCTCATTTGAATAGCGGCGAAATGGCAATTAGCCGGCTTTGCTCAAGTTGGATCACTTGTAAGACACACCGACATTCTCCCATAATCCATCTTGACTTTCTTTTCTACCCATCCGGCGTTACCATTGTAGGCAGTTTTAGGATTTTTGCTTAAAGTTGTCAAGGTTAAGATAGTGTTATTTGTATTGAAAAGTTTGTGTTTGTTGTTGAAAAGTTGGCAGTCTAAGATTAATTTCAGGATTTTTAAAAATTGGTGAGGTTAAAACACTTTTGGATTGAAATGTTTGGGTTTGTTAATGCAATATTCGATAGCGAAGGAAGAGTTTTCGGATTTTTTTGTTTTTTATTTAAGTTGTTGTTGAAAGTCGGTGAGGTTATGATACTGTTCTTCGCATTGAAATATATATGTTTGTGTCTGAAAAAAGTTAAAATGTTTGTAGTAGTAGTATTTATGTTTTTTAGTACTAAAGCAATTCTCTTTAACATTGGAATAAAAGTAAAGGCTAATTGACTAAATAACAATTCAACTAAATCACGAATTAAAAAGGTTTTCGAAAAATTTCTAAGGATTATAAATTTTTTTGCAACTAAAATAGAATAGATGTTACTGTTGGTTCACCATTTTTGTTTTGTTTTTTTTTGTTGGCGGGCCTCGTGTTTCACATATGTAGGCCATAGACAGCGTACCAATAAACAATGGGGGGTGAGGATTTTGCATTTTGTGAAGAATTTTAGGGGTAGGATATTATATTCTGTGATTAAACGAAGAGAGTCGATGTCGAATGTAAAAATTGATAGTCAGGCTGCCTGAAGAGAGTTTTACTGCATTCTCATTTGTTTCATACAACTCATATGAGACTGTTACTCTAAAAGTTTCTTCGGAAGCACTGTTTATCCCACAACACTAGTTCGATGTTCCACCCCACTGAATTTACTGAATTCATTTGAAGGAAGATTTTTGGGATTTTTTAAATTGTTGTTGAAACTTGGCGGGGTTAAGATATTGTTATTTGTATTGAAAAGTGAATGTTCTGGTTATGTTAGTCTATAAGCTATGTTGTGGCTGTTGAGCTATGTCGTGGCTGAAAAGGGTGATAACGCGTTAATAGTAAGTTAATAATAAATAAAGTAAAAAATAAATAAAGTGTAAGTTTGTCAAGTAATAAATAAATTGTTTTTCGTTTTTAACAATTATTCTTTGACAGGTTTCGTATTTAGCATAGAGGATATCGCTTCAATCCTCTTGCATGTTTATATCTTCTTACAATATAAAAAACTCTCGTTTTACAAAGAAATGCGGTTTTTTATTTTTTTTAAATTCTAATCAATTTAGAATTTAATATTTTCTGCGATTTCAAACTCTGCTGCTTTTTTTTTTTTTTTAAATTCTAGTGCTGACATAAAAAAAAAAAAAGAATGAAACTTTCGTGCAAAAGGATTACGAAATATTTTGTTAAATATTTGTGCACCTAAGAATGTTAAAATCAGTATCATTCGGCAAGTGCATACAATTAGTACATGAACCAATAGAATTAAACTGCAATGGCGATTCAAAAGACCTTTTAAATGGAAAAACATTCGATCAGCAGAGCTTCCGACAAACTTACATTCTTCAAACAAGGTTATTTTTTTTTTATTTTCTACAGTTAAATTTAATGTATATACTTATATATATTTGCATTCCTTTAGAAATATTTTCTTTGTATTAGAATACGTATTTTTAAAAAGAAAAGAAATGACAATCCAATTGATTTTTGCAGTGTAAAAATAACTTTCCGCACTGTTTGTGAAAAAGAAGGGAATTTTTTTTTTTCATTTAAAAAGTAGTATTTATGTAAGATTTTTTTTTTCACTTTCTTTTCCTGATATCAGTGTTGTGTATAAGAAAAACATATTAAAACTTTCTTGAAAACAGAAATCTTGTTGATTTATTTACATCCTGTGATATATGATTGGTGTGAAAATACTGAAAGAAAATTTCCAAGTTTACAAAAAAAAAAAAAAAGGCGTTTTAAATTCTTATTTACGTTAAATTCCGAGTTCCGTTCTTCTAAACACATTTTAAGGATGTATTCTTTCTATTTTTATTTTGAGAATCAACATCTTCATTCTGAATACAAATCAAAACATCTGAATGGCGTTTGTGTTGATTCAGACTTAACAAAGTATACTGTTAAATAAAAGTCCTTTGTTCAAAAGAAATAATGCGAAATTTCCTTTATATTCATTTTTTTACATGGAGATGCTTGCTACTTGCTACTTTATTCACTACTTCTGGAAAAAAATTTTTTTTTAATGTAAATTAGTGAAACCAGTCATTTACATTAACAAAAATTTAATAGAAAATCCAAAAAACATCGTGAATTGTTCACATGCTTGCTTATAAATATTTCATTTTCTCGAATGATGATTCCGTTTAGTGTCCATTCAAATTTAAATTAATCTGCTTGCAAAGTACAAATAAACATGCACTTCGAACGAGAACGTTTCCTGCCTGTAAACAAATGAATACAGTTTGGGAGAATTTTTTTATTGTTCCAAGTACAAGATGTTTTTGCACGTGTCAGATTGTGCCAATTATTCAAAGGAAACAAATAAACTTGGATGTATTTCTACATTTTTCATTGTGCACCCTTCATCATTTTAACCTTAATTCGATCTTCAAACTACTACGAACAACAAAGCAGCAAATAAAGCTTATACAAATAATTTAAGTGTAATATTTACCATCATTCATTCTGAGGGTATAAAATAGATAAACAGTGAAATATAAGAATGGATTGCAAAAATGTACTGCCTCGCTAGATGAATTATTGTTTACAATATCGTCATATTGTTTTATTTCATGGAATTCTAATTGTTAGCAAAAATATCATTCTTATATCACGAATCATTAAATATCTTTTTTTACCGGTATAAGGGAAAAATTAAGAAAGAGCTATTATATAAATATTTAGAAATTAAAAGAAAATTAATTTCAAATTATTACAACAATATATAAATATTTAGAAATATAAATAAAAAAAGTAATTTCAAATTATTACAACAATGCATTGTATTTTTCTTAGACATTCACAAATAGAATTTTAATATTGTTTTGTTACAACTTATTCGTATAATAATATAACAATGAATATTTGCTTGATTAATACATATGTGTTACTTTTTATTCATGTACGTTTACTACTTCTGGAAAAAAAAAAATTTTTTCAATATAAATTAGGGAAACCAGTCATTTACATTAACAAAATTTTAATAGAAAATACAAAAACATCGTGAATTGTTCATATACTTGTTTATAAATATTTCATTTGGTTAAAATCTAGAATCCTGTACCCTTTGTGCCAAACACATCGCCAAGTTGCGAAGTCGGTAAGTGAGCATAGAAATGAATGGGCCAGGTAGTTTGTGCGGTAAAATGATATTACGCCAAAATCCTTTATTGGGTGTCCAAATCGCCAAGTAAACAGACAAAATGGCTGCCGAAGTTCGGTGTCATTGTAAAATGCTATTTCACCAAAATTTATAGCCAAACAGTGCTTTTACGCCAATATTAGGAGCCAAATAGCTATTATGTTATTCCTGAAAGGCTTTGAAGCCAAAGTTTATCGCTTTAACGCCAAATATTATCACTATCTTGCCAAAATTTTAATCCTCGAAAAGCAAAATTTAATGCTTTATCGCCAACATTTATCGCTTTATAGCTATTTTTCACTAAGCAAATTTTGTTATATAACTTCTTTTAAACCAAAAATGCTTTATCGCCAATATTTATCGCTTTATAGCCAAATTTTTTTCACTAAGTGAATCTTGTTTTTTGAGGTGCTTTTATGCCAAAAGTTAATGTTTATCGCCAAATTTGTATCACTAAAATTTTTATCACCGGAATACTTTTGCGCCAAATGTTACCGCTTTTACGACGAAATTTAGCGCTATTATACCAAAAATTATATCAAAAATGCCTTTACGCCAATTTATATCGCTTTATCACCAAATTTTTACCACTATTATGTCAACATTTTAATGTTTTCTTTTTACGCCACATATTGTCACTTTAACGCCAAAATATATCATTATTTTGTCAACATTTTATTCTTAAATTGCTGTCACACCAAATTAAATCGCTTTATCTCCAAATTGTTATGTGGAATTTTATTTTGCTAAGTCACAAAAATGTATCGTTTAGACAAAGGTAATAATCACTGTTACGATAAAATTTCGCCAAAGTTATTCGCTAATTCGCCATTTCTTTTTTTTTTTTTTTTTTTTTTTTTGTAATGCCAAAAAATAAAGTCATGTTCTTTACGAAGCCGAATTCGAATGATAAATTAATATTAACAAAAGATAAAAAAAAAGAAAAAAACTAGAGAATAACTTACCTTTTATAGTGGTATGCCTTTCCTTTGTGGTGGAATTAAACATTTTATTCCATCGGTGAAATCATAAAATATTTTGCGGATGTCACATTTGTGCCGGCGCCGCCACATGTATCCGTCAGATAATTATCAAATGTTCCAGACACATTATTTTATTAATATTAATTTATTTTAATTATTAAAAATTAAATTATATTATTTCTAAAAAGCTAAAGGTTGAAATATTCCGAGCGAATTCTAATTACGGTTGCCACAAAATCCTAACTAAACGAACTTTCTTTAAAAAAGAAATTAATTATTTAAGAATAAAATGGAAATTATTAATAAATAAAAATAATCGTTTTCTTGTTTGTTTCTTACTTTCCTGAGTGGCAACTTCATAAAAATTGTTTATGTTCTGAATCAGTGACCAACGTACTTTATAAGAATAAGTTCGGAATAATCAATAATTTATCGGAATACTTATTTAAAGGAATATATATTTCTGTTCTTATTTACTACAAATAAGCAAATAATAATATAATCACAATAAATACGCATTATATTGTTTGAAAATGAAGCTACGAATTCCTCTAATTATAGTATTGCAACCCTAAAGAAATTGGCGAAATATTCATTCATTCATAACAATTTATTTTTTTAAATCAGACTTTTATCTTCCGAAAACTGCTTTGAGTTTGTTTGTAGTGTCATTAGAAATATAAATGCAGCTGTTACATCCCGAATTATTAAGATATTGAATACTGAATTCATCCATTAGAAAATTTGAACTTCTGTTTGCAACACCATCATATAATAACAGTTATAATAATTTTCCGAATCTAATGAAATTTCAACTAGAATCTATTGAAATGTTTTGTATGCGTTGAATTAAATGGCTTCAAATATATTCATTGGGAGATGAGTCATTGGCATTTTATTCCATCGTATGAGTCATTTATTTTGTTAAAAGCAGCATTTTATTTTTTGCTCACGGTTGGCTGTCAATCGGCTATGCATTCGAATAATATCATTCTTTTAGTTCAATGCATGCATAATGCAGATATGTATGTAATTAAATGATATGGTTTACATTATTTTAGTTCGGAGTGTTAAAGGCAGCCCTATTTTTGACAATATTTGCCAAATTTTAACTAAAAATACACATTTATCTATTTTAATATTCATGTTTGTCTATGTCTCATAACCTAATTTAACAATAATATCCAAAAACTTCCATAAACTGTTATTTAAAAATTTCGGCTCATAACGTGGTCGGCTCCGAACATTTATAATGGACGTTCTTTTAAATTTATAAATTAATTCTAATTTGATACTCGTTAGTTTAAATTTTAAAGTTTAAAGTATTTGATTTCTTAAGCTGGGGCACGCCGTGTCCTATAACTCATGAATATACAAAAGTAAGCCCATTAACATACTTCATTCAATCCAGTTCAGTTTTGTATTCAACTGCAAGAATTTCACAGTATGAGTGGAATAACATGTGGTACGAAAACCATGATGGTTTTTTAAATGAAATAACACAGCAAAAAATACCAAGAATTATTATATGGAACTTCACACATAAAAAAATGGAATATTATGTTATGAACGTAAGATGTGAATAAAGGAACGAATACAGTACAGTACGAATATAGTAAATAAGAAGAGAATAAAATACGGAATTTCGACATATTTATTGTATTTCTGCATGTACTGTACATTAACACATCAACATCAGCAATTGCTTTTCGGCCCTCTCGACGGTTCTCTATCCTCCTTGGCCCTATTGACCTTCACCCTAGCTTTTTGTTGCTTATTCTCGAATCCGCCCTTTTGATCTCTCCTCCTGTGTGTGCTATTCCTCAATGGTGGAAACTGCTTTTGTCTTATCTGTTTTTTCTAGCTCAAACATCAACTGTTCTTTTTCTATTTGCTATCTCATCTTCTTTGAATCTTGATCGTTTTCTTCCTTTTGTGTGTCAAGTTCTTTCTTACCATACCGAGTCTGAACTTGTAGTCTGTAGGGGGAAAAAATTCACCGACGATTTTTAAGTGGTACTTTGTTTTAGAGTATTCGGTAGCTATGGAGACGCAAGTTATGCTACTTCACAAGGCTATTGTGTGAAATGAAGTACCAATGCCGGGCGGGGGGGAGTTATTTTAAGATTTGTAATTGTTTTCAGACAAAAGTGATGAATGTAGACCAATACACTGAAATACTTCAGAACATACTCACATCAAACTAATATCTTTTCTTTCCTCTACCCCATCTAGAGCTATGTAACGCTTTACCCCAGTATGGAGCATCAGTGGGTCTCATGTATACCACGAATAGCCCATTGGTCAGTCTAAAGTGGACGACAGTGCTTTCCAAACAGAATTTTGGGACGACTACCCTACACGTGCATTCCTTTTAGGAGATAACTCGCAAACTTCGACTAGGCAGCTTGACTATCAAAGTTTTACAAACATTTTCAATATCTCCTTCGACAAACATTGTCACCATCTCCATAGTTTCTGTCGCCAACGGATACGCACTTCACAGTTTCTGCGTACTAGTTCTGCAAATTGCCACTTGGCCGGGAGTCGGGCACACTGAACTGATGTTCAGCAAGCTACCTGGCTAGGGTTGCGTTGGATATTCCAAGAATAATTAATTTACAACTCTGATCATGTGATCATCAAGTGGCCATCTGTTATTACTGCATGTGATGCCTTCCTACAGGGTTGCTAAAAATCGACTGAAGAAATGCAAAATGGTAACCCCACTAAGAAAATAGACCGAGGGTGGGGAGGCAAATCGCTTTCGATCACTTCCGTCTTCAGCAGTGTGTGGACCGAAGAGAATGGTATTTGTAAAAGATCTTTTTAATAATAATAATCTAATCAATAATTTGTAATTACTGATCCCCAGAAGAGAAAAGAAAGAAATGAATACAGAAACAATTCTCAACCTCATTCTCCGTATTCAATACCGAGGGCTAGATGGTCAGACCCTTTCCAATACGAAAAGAATGTAAAAATTCACACTGGAATTACTAATATCCAGAAGAAAAATATTCTCGAGGGTAATTAATTCTGATGAATTTACTGTTTCTTTATTAGCTCTAATATTTTGAGTAAAGTTATTAAATTAATCCGGGACGTTAGGCTATAAAAAGTTATTAAATTAATTATTAATAAAAATAAAGTTATTATAATTTTCCTATTTTTGTATATGAGATATTTTAGAATCATAGAGTTGAGGAAAGAGACACCTTGACGGAGGCAAAAAAAAAAACACGTCCGTGATATTTCAGAAAAATCTATGCGAAAACAGGAATTTCGACACTATCTTCGGATTAACTATTTATTATTTATTCGAATTATTTATTTCCACTTATTTCGGCGCTATCTGAAATAGGAATTTAGACACTATTCTACAGCACGTCTTATAGCATTGGACAATCAGTTGAGAAGGGCAATTAGAAACAAGCGAATCACACAAGCGAATTTTTTACCTAAACCGTGAAGCAAACTGCCGTTACTACTCAAATAAAGAATTGATCGCTGTGCACATATCCAATTTTTATCCTCTACAGTCCAGTTTCAAGAATCACTCCACGACCCATTACGCAGGAAATCCGTAAGAACCGTACGGTTGAATGACATTTCGAAAACAAATAAGTTCACTGAATATTTTCTGTTTTATTGGTTTTATATTAAAAGGGATATGATTTTAATGGGTTAATTTGCCTCCTGGAAGGTTCTATATTATGTTTATTAACAAAATATAAAATCAACTATTTTAACATAATTCTTACAGACAAAATTTAGTAAAATGTTCCATTTCTTCATTCTTTGGATACTTATATGTTCCAAATCAGAATTCTTTTGATTAGATCTTGAGTTTTATAATGATTTCTAAAGACTTAAGAACTTTTAAATGACTTTAACTCGGACAATGTTTCTTTGACATCCCAAATTTAAAAAAATGCCATCATCACACAATATATTCCTTTTGATTAAACTATGATCCACCACATTTCTTACAGGTAAAATTTAATAGAATATTCTCATTTTTCCATTCTTTGGATTCCCATCTATTCTATGTCACATATTTTGAATTCTACAATAATTTCCAACGACATAATTTTCATTTGCAACATGACTCCAAAAGGAAACAATGTTTTCTCGGCGTTCGAAACAGTGAACGCATCACGCAATTGATTTCTTTTGATGCAGCGATGATCAGCCATCTTTTTATAGATAAAATTTAGTAAAATATTTTTTTTTTGCGCTAAAATTAATTCCGGCCATTTATGAAATGTCTTAATTAATTGAGAAAAGAACTTGCATTCAATTTTGTTTGCGGAAACTATAGAATGTTACAGAAGCCATTCGGTGAGCATTCCTACATCGGAAAGAAATGTTTACAAATGGTATAAACAGTTCAAAGAAGGCAGAGAACGCGTTGAACACGAAGAGCACTCCCGCCGACCATCAACCTCAACCGAAACAAAGCTCATGTCCAAACAATTACAGATTTGGTTCTTGCAAACCGTCTATTTACAATTCGAGACCTTTCTGATTATGTTGGAGTTCCAAAACTTTCATTTTAAAAGATGTTTTGGGCCTCAAAAGCCTCAAATCTCGATTGGTTCCGAAAACACAATGCGTCAGTTCCCACTGCATTGATTCTTCGTGACTTTTTTGACAAAAACGAAACAAATATCTTTCCACAACTACCGTATTCACCTGATTTAGCATTATGCTACTTCTGGCTATTCCTAAACTCAAACGACCACTCGGGGACACCATTTTGAGTCGATTGAAGAGACATTTAAAAAATCGCCGGAATCAGTTTGAGTGTCTCACAAAAGCCAAGCGTAACTCAAACAATAATGAATATTTTGACGTGAAATCTCACACAGATGTCAAGAACAGTGCCAGTAACTTAAAAAAAGAAAAAAATTGAAATACCACATGCCCGGAAAATTTAAATTAAAAATTGATTTTACTTTTTGGACTCAAAATATGTCAAATGCTTTGGTATCATCTTGAATTTTACAACAGCATAATTTTCGCTTTCAGCATGACTTCGAACGGAAACAATGTTTTCTCGTCGTTCCGTAACAGTGAACGCATCACGCGATCGATTTCTTTTGATGCAGCAGCGATGATCAGCCATCCCTGCTGAATGTTGCTCCCCAGGATTAATGGGTGCCAGATACCGAAATAATGACGGATTTTCCTACTCCAGACTCGTTTAGTTGTCAGTTTCCGAACCATTATCTTGGAGGTAATTCGAACGTATCCATCTAGAAGGGGTAATCACCATTAGTACGTTTTTTATCATTTTTGCTGAAGGAAAGAATGGAAAAAATTGATTCCTCCCCCTTCAGTAGAGCCGTTGTCTTCTATCAATTTTAATCGTTATCCGAAGAATGCAATTTTTTTGCTGCTATTTCATAGCTGGATTATTAAGAAATTTAAGCGATTTCCATGAGTCGGTTGAATATCGATTTCACTCTGCGTGGATATCAATCACATATGAGATTAGTTCATAGAAAAGAACTAAACTATTTCGTGGAATTTGATCTCTTTCTTTGTTTATCCAGCTGGATTAAAAATAATTTAGTAAACAAGATATTAGACTCGAGGTGTATTTCATCTGATTAAGGTGTTGTTGTTATCTGGAAATGTTGTTTAATTATCACGCATTAGCTTGAACAGCTTAAATTTCATTTTATACAACTATTACATAGTCTAAGGAACATTTAAAATTGAAATTTTTAATATTTTTAAATATAAGTTATGTGTGAAGTTTGTTGTGTTTAAGTTGTTTATGAGTGAAGTTTTTAAATAGAAGTTATTATTATTTTAAATATGTTAGTGTTAGTGCCAAAGGAAAAAACTTCTTACGGTGCAAAAATATAGTATCAAAATGTAGAAACAAAATTGAAATACACTTTAAAATATAAATACACATTTACATGCATTTATAATGTATGTGTATAACGTGTACGAAATACACATTAATAATGCATGTTGCTTTTGCACATTGTATGCTTTATACTAATTACATTTTTAATTAGTTTCATCTAATATTTAAAAATTTATTAGTCAAAAAATGATCGATTTTATTTATATTATAAACTTAAAAAACTTAACTTAATGTATATTATGATGATTATAGTAATGATTAATGTAAATTATTGTAATAATGAACAATAGAATTTTTATATAAACATTCATGAACCCCTTTTCAGTCGTCCTCACAATGCTCAATATCAGACTGTAGAAAACCCAATTACAAATTATTAGGTACTATATCCCCTTAAATTTGACACCGCTTCGAACATCAGTTTTAACCAAACCCATATCAATATTAATTTGTCACGGCTTAGAAAAATTAAAGAAATAACAAAATAATTGTAATTGCATAACTTCAATTCATTAGAATTTAATGAGATTCTACAAAAACGCCTGTCAAACAAGGCGTCAATACAAACCATACGTTAATGTAATAAACTAAATAGAATCATAAATATCCTTTATGGTTTTACAATACAAGTGTGGTTTATTATATACAAAAAGCGTCTAGTTTACTTCAGAGATATATTTTATATCTGTAAGGTAAGTGAATCATGATTATTTCTATAATTCCAACTTATAATTATCCCATTATACAAATTTGAGAAAAGACAATTTAAAGGCAAATATAAATCTTTATAAGCTGATGAACAAAAAGTATAAATGCAAGTGTTTTTCTCATCACTTGAAGAAAGTATCAAGATCTTCACCTTGAAGTGCATTGAGAGTAACAAGACTATAAAGGTTATCACAATTACAGAAATTAAATTGAGTCCTGCAATTAAATCACACAAAATTAGTTTGTACAAGAAAAAATATTTATTCTTATCTTGACAAATTGAATAAAAAAATATTGATTCACTTTATATTCAATTAAGTTTTTGCAAAACTAATTATAGTTTTAAAAGATTTCTTTACGGGGTTAACTTTTCATTTTTAAAGAATTGCACTTCACCCAATATAATCCAATTATAATTAAATTTTTCATTTCGCTCTAAGCCAGATAAACTAAACACCCATTTTTCAGAATGAAAAGCAGACAATGAATGAAGCAATTCCAGGGAACTCGAGGGATTGGCCTTTGTTTCATCAGCTCCTGGTCTCTGGAGACCCCAAATCCATGCTATTGGTAAATTTTATTTGCCTGTAGGAAAGAAATTACTGTTTAAAAGGTCTTAAAATGTTGCAGTCTGTTATATTACACAGTCCATCACTGCCATCTATGGGGCAAAACTTCATATTCTTTTGGCGGGATTCTTGTTCTAAAAGCATTAGTGAAAAAATGATCGCCAACAAGGGAACAACTTAAAATATGTCAATAGTTTTAGATTTTTAAAAAAAAAAAAATATTTTTTTCATTTATTTTTAACACAAAAGTAGTTAATAATAATTTATAAATATTAGCTGCATTTTTTACTGTATATATTCATTAATAAATAAATAAATAAGTACAAATAGTACTACAAAATAAATAAATAATACTATTACATATTGTTTTGTTGAGTTCCGATTATAAACTTAAAAAAATAAATGAAGATTATTTATAATGAGTTCACGCAGGAATCTTGCATGATGTCATGGTTTCGGTCTAATATGACTGTAGAAAGGCGTTGGGTGGGGCTGACAGTATCGCGAAAGCGAATAAAACATCCTGTCTGAAACTGCCATTAGGCAGATGTTTTTTAGTCCACCATGGGGCTGTTTGTAGGAAGCTGATGATGATGATGATATTTAAAATACATAAATGGTATAAAATACTATAGAAAGTATATAATATACACAGCTCAATATCACTCAAATATTTAAAAAAGTTAATAATAGAATAAATGTTAGCTGCATTTTTAAGCTGTTTGTATTTATTAATAAGTAACTAAATAAGTGAAAAAATACTGTAAAAGATAAAATAAATGGTGAGTACTATTAATGCTATAAATGTGCAAAAATACTATAAATAGTACTAAAAACTAGCCATATTGAATCATTAAAAAAAGACTTTTAAAACTTTTTGTAAAGAAGTAAACTTTTTGGTATATTTAGTATAATGGACTTCAACAGTAAAAATGTTTGATTATTTTAGTGAATTAGCAACAAATTTAATTTTAAAATTTAAAAAAGAAAAACCATTCTCGCGTTAGCACATAATTATACAAAAAATAAAGGATATTTAATAATTTTATACGAAGCCAGAATTTATTATGCAGAAAATAAATTTCGGATTCATAATATTTCATGTTTCATTCAGAAATTTCACCTCATGGCCCCATCCAGCAATACGT
>BPLR01020662.1:0-36209 GCA_021605095.1 Caerostris extrusa | reverse complement strand
AAAATAGCCACATCTAATCATAGGAATTTAGAGAATATGATAAGTAACATTTATCTTCACATTGATATCTTGTAGTGTGGATTACTTTTTAATTTTCAATTAATTATTAGTTACTTAGTAAAAATACTTTAAATTAGTTGCGGCGCTCACTAAATAATAAGCTGATTTTGGCCCCATCCAAAATGTATTATTTCAATTACGGCAATCGATTTGCAGTGTCCATAACTTTTAACATCATAGATATAGGTTTAATTTCATTATCAAACCTCCAAACTAATTGCTCTTACAGCAAAAAAAAAAAAAAAAATGAATAACAAGCAATACAAAGTAACAATTTTTAGCATGCCAAAGAAATTTATGCCCCTCAACTCTCTAGGTACACAGCAAAGAAAAGCGAATCTATACCAAAACAGAACCAATTGCTCATATACTGATAATCTTCCGGTTTATCGATTCCCAGCAATGCTCAGAATGGCCCCATGTACAACTAATGAGAAATATTTCTCAAGTTAGTTTCTGTGGGTGTTATTACTGTCAAAGCATAAGAGGATTTTAATTGCGTTGTAAAAATCAGAGCAGTTTTGTCAGGATATTCACCCACATAATATTGTCGTTGATTAACTGTTGCAGTGCAGCTTTTATGTGATTTGGTACGGTAATATTTGTATGAAAAGCAATTATAAGATCGTGTTGTTTTATGTGTGTGAGAAGTAGTTTATAAGAAACTAATGCAGAAATGGTACTCGTGTTTGTTCCACCTAATGTTTCTATTTTTGTTGTTGTTGTTTACTTATTTATAAAGAACCATGGTGTGTTAGGTTTAAGAAATTAACATATGCCAATTTGTTTGGAGATTTAATAATTTCTCTATGTAATGATTAAGGCTTTTTTTCTAGCTGTAAAAATTAATGGAAAAATAGTTTATGTGTACCTTCATTTAATGTTAGTTGTCCAAAATGAAATCGATAGAGAAAAATAAATCCTGTAGTTTAGCAAATTCTTTGTTTAATTATTTTACAAAATAGTTTTTAACGAAGATCTTTTTAATAAAATTAATGTAATTTAACAGTGAATAAATAGTTCATTAAAAAATGTTGTTATAAGAAGAAAATTGTTCGTGTTTGTTCTATCTATTAATTTTATTTACTTATTTTATTTGTTGTTGTTATTATGATTATTATTATTTCTTATTCGTAAACAATCATAAAGAATCATATGGTATAGTTAGGTTTAAGAAAGAAAAGTTTACATATGTAATTTGTTTTGAAGATTTAATAATTTCTCTATGTAATGATTGGGAGGAAAAAAATTATTTTTCTGTGTGCAAAAATTAATGGAGAAAACTAATTTATGTTACCTTCATTTTTAATGTGTTCGTTGTCAAAATGAAATCGATGAAAAATAAATCTGTTGTTGAAACTATTTGTTTTAATTATTTTTACAAAATAGTTATAATGGAAATCTTTTTTTTTAATAGGAAGTAATGTAATTTATTAGAAAAATAATGTTTATTAAAATATTGTTATGATCATAAAGTTATTATTGTAGATTTTTTTGTCAATAAATTACAAAAATTCATATTTAGGAATTTTTATACCTCTTTCTGTGTTGATGGCTTGGTGAAGTGCAACTTTTATGTGATTTGAATGCCTGGTGATATTTTTGTATGAAAAATAATTATAGATTGTGTTGTTTTATGTGTGAAGTAATTTTATAAGAATTCTAGTGCTGAAAGAATTTTCGTATTTGATCTATCTAATGTTTTTCTATTTGTTTGTTATTTTCTTATTCGTAAACAATCATAAAGAATCTTGGTGTGTTAGGTTTACGAAAAGTAACATATGTAATTTATTTGGAGACTTAATAATTTCTCTATGTAAGGATTAGGGGTTTTTTCCCTAGGTGTAAAAATTAATGGAGAAAAATCATTTATGTTACTTTCACTTTTAATGTGTAAGTTGTCCAAATGAAATCGATAGAAAAATAAATCCCTGTACCTAAAATTGTTCTTATAAAATAATCTCGATCAAATTATGATCGATCATTATCATTGTTTTATATGGAAGTTGTAAGTGTAAAAAATATTTCAAAAATTATTTGATATATTATTATTTTATTTTTATAGGTTTAAGAAAAACGTAACATATGTAATTTGTTTCGAGATTTAAAAATTTCTCTACTTAATGATTAGGATTTTTTTCCTAGGTGCAAAAATTAATAGAGAAAATAATTTATGTTACTTTCATTTTTAATGTGTTAGTTGTCCAAACTGAAATCGATAGAAAAATAAATGTCTATGTTTTTTAATGATTTTACAAAATAGTTATAATGAGGATCTTTTTTATTAGAAAATTATGTAATTTATTAGTGAAAAATCATGCAGATTAAAATATTATTATAAGCAGAAAATTTATTAATGTAGATTTTTTTGTAAGTAAATTACAAAGAATTTATATTTTAGGATTTTATGCAGTTTCTTTCCTTCAAATTTTTCTACAATTTATTCTTGCAATTTGATGTTATCAAAAATAATTTATCCTTTTAAATTTTTTTTTTAGTGATATGTGGTTAAAATATATAATAAAAGAGTTTTAATCGTTAAATAAATTATTTTATAGAAGGATAAAACTGTATAGTTACAATGAGTACACCAATTCGGTAAAAAAAAAAAATAATAACTCTGAAATTGTTTTTATAAAATTATTTCGTTCAAAATGACTTAAATATTATTTTATAGGAAAAAGTTTGAATGGTAGGAAATATTTCATAAATGCAGAGTGACACAAAATCACAAGACTGTTTTTAAATGCATGAAAAATAAATGGTTGTACGAAAATGTTGTTTGCTAAAAATTCCCTCTCTTGCATTTTTTTTTTTCTGCATAAAAATTTTCCGATAGTTGGCATTTCTTTGTATTTTATTGTCTAACATTTAACAAAAAGAAAGAATGGCATTTAACTAATAAAAATGACAATCTATTCTTCAGACGTTGTTTAAGAATGAAAACCGCCATCAGTATCAAACTGATGCTTCATAACACAGTGTTTTGCATTATTAAATTGCACAGGTGGTAATTTTATAATCTGTAATTATGTAATCAGACAACATTTCTTGCAAATTGTAAGACTTAATTGCAAACTTTTCTCTTCTAGTCTTAAATGAATATTTATAAAGAATTATTATTGAATAGACTACATGGAAAACAATCTAAACCAATGGACATAACAGGAGGCTAAATTCTATTTCAAAATCTGCTAGACCCTAAACATCCCTTGAAACATATTGGGTTTGACTTGCCATATGTGCTTTCCTGAGATACGTTTTATCCCCCTAACAGTCTATGCTTAAGTAAATCCTCTATACCAATACGTCTAGACTAGTGAGCTGAGTGGTAATTTTCCGCTTTTTTGTAGAACGGGGCAATAACTGCGTTCCACTCAACGAAAACATTCTTTCCGGAATCGAAATCGGATCAGAAAAAGTGAATCGTTCGAAGGATCAGGAAATATTTCTCTTCCAGTTTCATCTTGGGTGGATTGACAGTCTTTTCTGTACATCTCCTTCATAGATTTTTGTTGTAGAAGTACATCATGCTTTGTTTTAATGGTATCTTAGTTTACATTAAAAAAAGTTATTTTTGCTACAAAATAAATAAATATATAATTCCTAAATAAATTTTCAAAAAAATTTTTTATTTAGTTTCGATACGTTTTACGGAAACTTTTCAAAATTCTAACAGTATCAATTCTATGGAAAATTTATTTTTTATTTTGATACTAAACTCCAAGCGATTCCGTTGCTAAGAATTGCTTTATAAGAGCGGGAAATGGGATGTTATGTCAACGCTAAAAAAATTGTTAAAATCTTTTAAAACTGGAAACATTTTTAGAACTGATTCGGCATGTTATTATTTTCGAATGAAGTGCATTTATTTTTATTGAGTCAATATTTTTCATTTCATACATTGAGGTTTCTGTAAAGAACATGAATGGCTTTACGACGAATTTTCTGTTCATAATATATTAATTCTGTTTGCATGAATTTTTTAAAGGTTTACCCTAATTACATTAAAAATTATGTCTAATTAAATTTTTTCTGTTAGATTTATCTTTAAACACAAGGTATTTAAATATTTTGGAGAATAATTTGGTATTATATCGTTAAAATATATACATTTTTAAAATATTTATAATTCTAATAATTTTTTAGTAAAATGTGATGCAAAAACCTTAAAATAAGATGAATTAAAAATCTTAAATATTTTCATGTGTTATAACAATTTTCGAATTAAAATCACTTACATATTTCAAAAAGTATCTATTTCAAGTAACGTTTTTCTTGCAAGTGTAAAACTTAATTGCAACCCTTTGTCTTCTAGTCCTAAATGAATATTTATAAAGAATGGATGAATAGACTACATGGAAAAACAATCTAAACCAAAGGACATAATAGGAGGCTAAATTCTATTTCAAAATCTGCTAGGCCTAAACATCCCTTTTGAAACATATTGGGTTTGACTTGCCATATGTACTTTCCTGAGATACGTTATATCCCAACAGTCTACGCTTAAGTAAATCCTCTATACCAATACGTCTAGACTAGTGAGCTGAGTGGTAATTTTCCGCTTTGTAGAACGGGGCAATAACTGCGTTCCACTCAACGAAAACATTCTTTCCGGAATCGAAATCGGATCAGAAAAAGTGAATCGTTCGAAGGATCAGGAAATATTTCTCTTCTAGTTTCATCTTGGTGGATTGACAGTCTTTTCTTGTACATCTCCTTCATAGATTTTTGTTGTAGAAGTACATCATGCTTTGTTTTAATGGTATCTTAGTTTACATTAAAAAAGTTATTTTTTGCTACAAAAATAAATAAATATATAAATTCCTAAATAAATTTTCAAAAATATTTTTTTTTTATTTAGTTTCGATACGTTTTACGGAAACTTTTCAAAATTCTAACAGTATCAATTCTATGGAAAATTTATTTTTATTTTGATACTAAACTCCAAGCGATTCCGTTGCTAAGAATTGCTTTATAGAGCGGGAAATGGGATGTTATGTCAACGCTAAAAATTGTTAAAATCTTTTAAAACTGGAAACATTTTTAGAACTGATTCGGCATGTTATTATTTTCGAATGAAGTGCATTTATTTTTATTGAGTCAATATTTTTCATTTCATACATTGAGGTTTCTGTAAAGAACATGAATGGCTTTACGACGAATTTTCTGTTCATAATATAATTCTGTTTGCATGAATTTTTAAAGGTTTTTACCCTAATTACATTAAAAAATTATGTCTAATTAAATTTTTCTGTTAGATTTATCTTTTAAACACAAGGTATTTAAATATTTTGAGAATAATTTGGTATTATATCGTTAAAATATATACATTTTTAAAATATTTATAATTTAATAATTTTGCTAGTAAAATGTGATGCAAAAACCTTAAAATAAGATGAATTAAAAATCTTAAATATTTTCATGTGTTATAACAATTTTCGAATTAAAATCACTTACATATTTCAAAAAGTATCTATTTCAAGTAACGTTTTCTTGCAAATTGTAAAACTTAATTGCAACCCCTTTGTCTTCTAGTCCTAAATGAATATTTATAAAGAGTGGATGAATAGACTACATGGAAAACAATCCCAAAACCAAAGGACATAATAGAGGCTAAATTCTATTTCAAAATCTGCTAGGCCTAAACATCCCTTGAAACATATTGGGTTTGACTTGCCATATGTGCTTTCCTGAGATACGTTATATCCCCTAACAGTCTACGCTTAAGTAAATCCTCTATACCAATACGTCTAGACTAGTGAGCTGAGTGGTAATTTTCCGCTATGTAGAACGGGGCAATAACTGCGTTCCACTCAACGAAAACATTCTTTCCGGAATCGAAATCGGATCAGAAAAGTGAAGCGTTCGAAGGATCGGGAAATATTTCTCTCCATTTTCATCTTGATGGATTGTCAGTCTTTTTTGTACATCTTCTTCACAGATTTTTGCTGTAGAAGTACATGTTGCTTTGTTTTAATGGTATCTTAGTTTACATTAAAAAGTTATTTTTTTGCTACAAAATAAATAAATATCTCTCAACTTGTTTTATTTTTGTGAAGCATTTTCAGTTGATTCAAGTATAAATGAGGATTCCAAACCTGAAATATTTAATGTGTTATGCAATTTTCAAATTAAAATCACTAACATATTATAATTTGAACATATTTCAAAAACAACTATTTCCAAATAACATTTCTTGCAAATTGTTAAATCTTAATTGCAAACTTTTGTCTTCTATTTTTAAGTGAATAATTATAAAGAATGGATGAATAGAACTCCATGGGAAACAATCTAAACCAAAGGACATAATAGAGGCTAAATTCTATTTCAAAATCTGCTAGGCCTAAACATCCCTTGAAACATATTGTGTTTGACTTGCCATATGTGCTTTCCTGAGATACGTTTTATCCCCTAACAGTCTACGCTTAAGTAAATCCTCTATACCAATACGTCTAGACTAGTGAGCTGAGTGGTAATTTTCCGCTTTGTAGAACGGGGCAATAACTGCGTTCCACTCAACGAAAACATTCTTTCCGGAATCGAAATCGGATCAGAAAAGTGAATCGTTCGAAGGATCAGGAAATATTTCTCTTCCAGTTTCATCTTTGGGTGGATTGACAGTCTTTTCTGTACATCTCCTTCATAGATTTTTGTTGTAGAAGTACATCATGCTTTGTTTTAATGGTATCTTAGTTTACATTAAAAAAGTTATTTTTGCTACAAAATAAATAAATATATAAATTCCTAAATAAATTTTCAAAAAAATATTTTTTTATTTAGTTTCGATACGTTTTACGGAAACTTTTCAAAATTCTAACAGTATCAATTCTATGGAAAATTTATTTTTATTTTGATACTAAACTCAAGCGATTCCGTTGCTAAGAATTGCTTTATAGAGCTTGAAATGGGATGTAATGTCAATGCTGAAAATTTTTTAAATCTTTTGATGCTGGAAACATTTTTAGAACTGATCCAGTATGTTATTATTTTCGAAGAAAGTGCATTTATTTTTATTGAGTCAATATTTTTCATTTCATACATTGATGTTTCTGTAAAGAACATGAATGGCTTTACGACGAATTTTCTGTTCATAATATAATTCTGTTTGCATGAATTTTTTAAAGGTTTTACCCTAATTACATTAAAAAATTATATCTAATTAAATTTTCTGTTAGATTTATCTTTTAAGCACAAGGTATTTAAATATTTTGAGAATAATTTGGTATTATATCATTAAAATATATGCATTATTTTTTAATATATTTATAATTCTAATAATTTTGCCAGTAAAATGTGTTGCAAAAACCTTAAAATAAGATGAATTAAAAAAATCTTAAATATTTTCATGTGTTATAGCAATTTTCAAATTAAAATCACTTACATATTTCAAAAAGTATCTATTTCCAAGTAACGTTTCTTTCAAATTGTAAAACTTAATTGCAACCCTTTGTCTTCTAGTCCTAAATGAATATTTATAAAGAATGGATGAATAGACTACATGGAAAACAATCTAAAACCAAAGGACATAATAGAGGCTAATTTCTATTTCAAAATCTGCTAGACCTAAACATCCTTTGAAACATATTGGGTTTGACTTGCCATATGTGCTTTCCTAAGATACGTTTTATCCCCTAACAGTCTACGCTTAAGTAAAATCCTCTATATCAATACGTCTAGACTAGTGAGCTGAGTGGTAATTTTCCGCTATGTAGAACGGGGCAATAACTGCGTTCCACTCAACGAAAACATTCTTTCCGGAATCGAAATCGGATCAGAAAAGTGAAGCGTTCGAAGGATCAGGAAATATTTCTCTTCCATTTTCATCTTGATGGATTGTCAGTCTTTTTGTACATCTTCTTCACAGATTTTTGCTGTAGAAGTACATGTTGCTTTGTTTTAATGGTATCTTAGTTTACATTAAAATTATTTTTTTGCTACAAAATAAATAAATATTTCCTCAACTTGTTTTATTTTTGTGAAGCATTTTCAGTTGATTCAAGTATAAATGAGGATTCCAAACCTGAAATATTTTAATGTGTTATGCAATTTTCAAATTAAAATCACTAACATATTATAATTTGAACATATTTCAAAAACAACTATTTCCAAATAACATTTCTTGCAAATTGTTAAATCTAATTGCAAACTTTTGTCTTCTATTTTTAAGTGAATAATTATAAAGAATGGATGAATAGAATCCATGGGAAACAATCTAAACCAAAGGACATAATAGGAGGCTAAATTCTATTTCAAAATCTGCTAGGCCTAAACATCCCTTGAAACATATTGTGTTTGACTTGCCATATGTGCTTTCCTGAGATACGTTTTATCCCCTAACAGTCTACGCTTAAGTAAATCCTCTATACCAATACGTCTAGACTAGTGAGCTGAGTGGTAATTTTCCGCTTTGTAGAACGGGGCAATAACTGCGTTCCACTCAACGAAAACATTCTTTCCGGAATCGAAATCGGATCAGAAAAGGGAAGCGTTCGAAGGATCAGGAAATATTTCTCTTCCATTTTCATCTTGGGTGGATTGTCAGTCTTTTTCTGTACATCTTCTTCGTAGATTTTTGTTGTAGAAGTACATCTTGCTTTCTTTAATGGTATCTTAGTTTACATAAAAATTGCTATTTTTTTTGTTACAAAAATAAATAAATCTATAAATTCCTAAATAAATTTTCAAAAAAATATCTTTTATTTAGTTTCGATACGTTTTATGGAAACTTTTCAATATTTTAACAGTATCAATTCTATGGAAATTTATTTTTATTTTGATACTAAACTCCAAGCGATTCCGTTGCTAAGAATTGCTTTATAGAGCTTGAAATGGGATGTAATGTCAATGCTGAAAATTTTTTAAATCTTTTGATGCTGGAAACATTTTTAGAACTGATCCAGTATGTTATTATTTTCGAAGAAAGTGCATTTATTTTTATTGAGTCAATATTTTTCATTTCATACATTGATGTTTCTGTAAAGAACATGAATGGCTTTACGACGAATTTTCTGTTCATAATATAATTCTGTTTGCATGAATTTTTTAAAGGTTTTTACCCTAATTACATTAAAAAATTATATCTAATTAAATTTTTTTCTGTTAGATTTATCTTTTAAGCACAAGGTATTTAAATATTTTGAGAATAATTTGGTATTATATCATTAAAATATATGCATTATTTTTAATATATTTATAATTCTAATAATTTTGCCAGTAAAATGTGTTGCAAAAAAACCTTAAAATAAGATGAATTAAAAATCTTAAATATTTTCATGTGTTATAGCAATTTTCAAATTAAAATCACTTACATATTTCAAAAAGTATCTATTTCCAAGTAACGTTTCTTTCAAATTGTAAAACTTAATTGCAACCCTTTTGTCTTCTAGTCCTAAATGAATATTTATAAAGAATGGATGAATAGACTACATGGAAAACAATCTAAACCAAAGGACATAATAGGAGGCTAATTTCTATTTCAAAATCTGCTAGACCTAAACATCCTTTGAAACATATTGGGTTTGACTTGCCATATGTGCTTTCCTAAGATACGTTTTATCCCCAACAGTCTACGCTTAAGTAAATCCTCTATATCAATACGTCTAGACTAGTGAGCTGAGTGGTAATTTTCCGCTTTGTAGAACGGGGCAATAACTGCGTTCCACTCAACGAAAACATTCTTCCCGGAATCGAAATCGGATCAGAAAAGTGAAGTGTTCGAAGGATCGGGAAATATTTCTGTTCCATTTTCATCTTGGATGGATTGTCAGTCTTTTTTACATCTTCTTCTTCACAGATTTTTGCTGTAGAAGTACATGTTGCTTTGTTTTAATGGTATCTTAGTTTACATTAAAAAAAGGTATTTTTTGCTACAAAATAAATAAATATTTCCTCAACTTGTTTTATTTTTGTGAAGCATTTTCAGTTGATTCAAGTATAAATGAGGATTCCAAACCTGAAATGTTTTAATGTGTTATGCAATTTTCAAATTAAAATCATTAACATATTATAATTTGAACATATTTCAAAAAACAACTATTTCAAATAACATTTCTTGCAAATTGTTAAATCTTAATTGCAAACTTTTTTCTTCTATTTTTAAGTGAATAATTATAAAGAATGGATGAATAGAATCCATGGGAAACAATCTAAACCATTGGACATAACAGGAGGCAAAATTCTATAACATCCTGCTAAACATCCCTTGAAACATATTGGGTTTGACTTGCCATATGTGCTTTCCTGATACACGTTTTATCCCCCAACAGTCTACGCTTAAGTAAATCCTCTATATCAATACGTCTAGACTAGTGAGCTGAGTGGTAATTTTCCGCTTTGTAGAACGGGGCAATAACTGCGTTCCACTCAACGAAAACATTCTTCCCGGAATCGAAATCGGATCAGAAAAGTGAAGTGTTCGAAGGATCGGGAAATATTTCTGTTCCATTTTTATCTTGGGTGGATTGTAAGTCTTTTCTGTACATCTTCTTCATAGAATATTTGCTGTAGCTAGATTGCTAGATGCTGCTGTAGAGATTTTGCTGTACTCGAACAGCTTGCTTTGTTTTAATGGTACCTTAGTTTACATAAGTTATTTTTTACTACAAAATAAATAAATCGCTTCTAAATAAATTTACAAAGAATATCTTTTTATTTAGTTTCGATACGTTTTATGGAAACTTTTCAATATTTTAACAGTATCAATTCTATAGAGAATTTCTTTTATTTTCGAACGAAATTCCAAACGATTCCGTTGCTAAGAATTGCTATATAGAGCGTGAAATAGGATATAATGTCAGTGCTGAAAATTGTTAAAATCCTTTGAAACTGGAAACATTTTTAGAACTGATTCGACATGTTATTATTTTCGAATGAAGCTCATTTATTTTTTTGAGTCAATATTGTTCATTCTATTCATTGATGTTTCTGTAAAGAACATGAATGATTTTATGACCAATTTTCTGTTCATAATTTAAGTCGATTTGCATGCATTATTTTAAATATCTCTACCTTAGTTCCATTAAAAACTCTATGTCTAATTAAATTTTTTCTGTTAGATTTATGTTTTGTATACAAAGTATTTAAAAATTTTGTATACAAATTGGTATTTATTATACTATTAAATGTAATTATTTTTAATATATTTATAATTCTAATTTTTAATTATAAGGAACAATTCTAAAGGAAACAATGTATAATTCTGTTTTTAGTAAATTTTGGGGACATAGATAGAAGTATATATTAAGTTTATACTTCTATATATTATATTTTTATAATATATAGAAATATGTAGTATATACCCATCGAAATTGAACTACTCATTTTGCTCAGTGATGAATAATTTCCCTTTATACGAAAGACTTTCCGTATAAGTTTGATGTACAGAGTAACAATAAATTTATTCACTTTAATTTCAATTCTAATATTTCACTAAAACTTAATATAATGAATGATTTTTAGACTATTTAAATGAAAAATTAACAAAACCTATGTTGAAATCTAATTATTAATGTTTTTGGTAATACCTTTACAGACAAAGGTTTAAATATCTGAATAGTGTTTCTTATGTATTACTTAATGTCATTTTACCACGGTAAATGTTTTTTGGAAGACTAAAATTCTGTTGCGGATTCCTAAAACTACACAATAACTGACACTTGATGATAAACCTTAAATGATGGTTCTCTGATAAACAATAGGAAAGAAAAACAAAATGGAGTGATTATCTTTTCCTTTATCATTATTTCAGGGGGCTATTTTCTTCAAATGGGGCCAGATGGCCGAGTGGCTAGCGCTCTGGCAATCGATACCACAGGTTTCGAGTCCCAGCTGTGAAATGGATGCTTGTAATGGTTCGGAATTCTCTTTAAACCACAGGACCAGGTCTAATATGACTATAGAGAATTTGGAGTAAGGTTAACAATTCTAGCCTATAAAAGGAAACCATCTCCTGTCTCGAAATCTGCCAATAGGCACACTTTGGGCTGTAGTGCCAGGGAATTAGATAATTTTCTCCAGATATGTTCTAAACTATAACATATTTATTTTTAACATCAACTGCAATATTTGATTATGCCTTTTTTTTATACAGAAGTTTATTTTTTTTCTAGGTCTGTTTCTTTGGAAGTTTACCTGTATATTTAAAAAGTAAAATAGGATGTTTGTATAATATATTTATCCTTCATTATATTGTACACTTAATTATATATTGATTAAAAATTCATTAAATTTATAACAAAACACTTAAATCACTTAAACGAAATGAAAAAGTCAATGTTTTAAATAATCTTTAAAGAAGAACCAAAAGTTTTTACATAGATAAAAGAAATCCAAAACCTACTTAAAAGACAAAAAAAAAAAAGTTCCAAACGTAACATTGTAGTGGAACCATATCTTTCAAGTCTCCATTCAGCACTTAGAAGCTTTAATATCATCTATTGAAACTAATTAAAAATCATTAAACATTTTCAATAACTTTACAGAATCAGTGCAAAGGAGCTATTTATATCTAGTCACTACTAATTAATAAAGATTTGTTATAATTTCATTAATACGCTAGATGTGGCAGACAAAATATTGCCTTATTGATCTCTAGAAAGTAAATAAATAGAAAAAAATATAATGATTCCAGACATATATCGAACAGATAGCAATCAGTACTAAGCAAAGTGGGTTGCCATGACAACGAATCATTCAAACACACATTTCATGGAATATCTTGTTCTTTACTCATTTTTCTTAGTAAGCAAACCTCAAATAGATCATTAGACGACAAACAGGAACAACATAAATGCTTCACAAATTATAAGAAAGAGATTTGGAATTTTAGTGTTTTGAAGTATCGACATAAAAACTTTTTATAAATAATGTGTTGTACAAAAAATATAACAGTCTTTATTAAATTTGATAAATTTATATTCCAAATATCATAACCTAAAATTAATTGTTTTTCAAAACGTATGTATTAATAAAATAGAATGTAGATAATTTTTGTTTTATATCTCAGATGTCCCTTTATGTTTAACGTACACTCATGTCCATAAATTAAGGATAATGAAGTTCAGGCAAAGAAAGAGACAGAAGCAAAACAAATTTGACTTATTTGTAAAGTCTATTTATTAAACAAAAGGTAAAGAGCAAAAAGATGCTATATGTTTGACATAATTAATAAAAATTGCGATTTTTACTCCCTGAGCAAATTTCAAAAAAAGAACCTATTTACAAAAACAGTATAACATGGTTAGTATGATGGTTAATATGGAGTATGTCTGCCGGGCGATGCAATACAGGCCTTACAACGCCTAGGCATGCTGAGTATCAAATAATCAATCTGAACTTGGGAATATTACACCACTCATCAAGCAATGCCCTCCGAAGTCTTCCTTCTTCTTCAAGATGTGTGTGATAATTCAACAGGTGAAATTTTTATTTTAGAGTTCAATTTCTGTGGGATTCTGAATTATCCTTAATTTAAGGACATGAGTGTAGTATCGTGTCTCTATTTACTTCTCCACCGTATCTCTATTTGTAATATCGTGTCTCTATATATCGTAGTTTATCGTGCTCTTTATCATACGTGTCCCTCCTATATTTAGAATGTCCAACATACCAAAAGGCGATGGAGAGAAAACTTTAAGGGTGTTAAACGCAAAATTCTTACACGGGCTCTATGGTCACATTCAGTTTCTATGTTTTTGAAAGCAATGAATGCAATGGACGCCGCTAGGTATTCGAACCGGTGGCCTTCTTGCACATTAGGTGCATACGATACCATTAAAAGCCTTTTATATACCATCATATATATACACTCAAGAGCCAAAACATTATGACCACCTGTCAATAACGAGTTGGCCCACCTTTGCCGCGCAACACAGCTTCAACCCGCCTTGGCATGGATGCCACAAGTCCTTGGTAGATGGCCGGAGACAGATTGTACCAGATGTTTAAGCAACGGTCACGCAAATCCGAGATATTGCGAATTGGTGGTCTTTGAACTCTGAGCTGCCGTCCCAGGACATCCCAAATGTGTTCTATTGGATTGACATTATGGGGCCAGGACATTAACTGGAATTCAGCATCATGTTCCTGGAACCACTCCAACACAATTTTAGCCTTGTGACACGGGGCGTTGTCCTGTTGGAACATTCCATTTTTTTTTCAGCTGGAAAAACAGAGGCCATGTAAGGGTGCAACTGGTCCGCAATGATATTCAGATACCTTGTAGCATTCATAGTCTGCTCTACCACAACCACGGGTCCCAGAGACGCCCAAGAGAACGTCCCCCAAAGCATAATACCGCCACCACCGGCCTGTGTATGACCTACTGAACATTGAGGGGAGCAACTGTTCGCCTGGAAGACGGCGTATCCTGACACGGTCATCGGCGTGATGAATGACAAACCGTGATTCATCTGACCAGGCAACTCTGTCCCACTGATCCATGGACCAGTCACGATTCCCGGGCCCAGCGCAGGCGGATTTGGCGATGAAGCTTGGTCAGCAAAGGCACACGAGTGGGACGTTTGCTGCGTAGCCCCATATCCAACAGTGTCCGCTGAACAGTGTGCTCCGATACTATTCTACTTGGCTCTGCATTGTATTGGGCTGTCAGCGAAGTCACTGTCTGGCTCCGGTTTTGCTTCACCATGCGAGACGAGTCACACCCACGAGTCTCCGACGACCTTTTCTTTGATAGCGTGTGGACGTTAAACACCATGTCGTCTACTGCTGGTTTCACCGTCATTCATCGACTTTGCATAAATACTAACAACTGTAGATCGCGAACAACCCACGAGTCGTGCAGTTTCGGAAATACTTATGCCGAGCCTTCGAGCCATTACAATCTGCCCTCTATCAAAGTAGCTTAGATCCTAAGCCTTTCCCATCACACACAGAAGTAAGTGAAAGAATGATTCTTCAGACTCTCCAGCACCAGTTAAATACCACTCCCACCTGATCACGTGCCTTCCACTTCATCCAGGCGAGTTCATTTGCAAAATGTAGGGGTGGTCATAATGTTTTGCTCTTGAGTGTATATACATAAGCATACATTTATATATTGATACATCCGTTTTAATAGAATGCCCCTCTGTATTTGTTTTGATAATATTGCATGGTTTATGTACTCAGCATGCAAGTTGCTTGATAAATCTACCTTCAGGATATAATAATTATTTTCTTACGATTTTATTGACGATTTTTTAGAGAATTTTAATTTTTTTTTTTTGTAATTTCCTTTTCAATTGTAATTTGTAATTTCTCTTATTTCTTTTTTCAATTGTTTTTTATTTGTAATTTGATATTTTGGCGTTTGTGCACCATTATATATAGGTTTAATTATTTTCAGTTTCTGTGTTGCAGCTAATACACTTGGATGTCCATGAAAAATGTATATATAAAGAATGTTCTTTTATAATTTTGTTAACCAACTTATTGGGTTACTTAAAAATCCCCTAGCCTATTCTGTACTTGTTTTTTTTGTGCTATTATATTTTATAGGACAAAAAATAACTTTCCAAACATATATGACATTCGATGATCTTGATCTATAAATCCACTACCAGGGAAATATAAAGGTTGTACGCTATTATTAAGGAAAACAAATGTAAAATTGTGTAACAGCTTTAAAAAAAGTTGTTTAAATATTATGTATGAGGTAAGTCTTGTTATTTATATTTTCAAACTAACCATCAATCGATTTTCTATATAAATTAAAGAAATTGCTTTTAAATAACAATGTAACATTTTTTTGTCAAAAGAAAAGTTTTGCCATTTCATTCCCAGGAGAGGAATGTGTTATTTGGCAAATATATAATAAACCCTTCATTTAAATTTGATAGCAGCCGAGCTTTATTGTGGGTAGTTATATCATATGTAATTAGTGTTTTCTACTAATAAGAACAACCTGTCACTCAAATCTGACAAGGGATATTCGGTATCATGTATAATGAGGAAATTAGTGAAATGTCTGTGAGACCTTCACAGGTCGAAACTACCTGTGAACTACATATTGAATACGAACGGTACCATTAGTTGTTCTAGCGTGATTTATGATCGACCATGAGCTGAGAAATGTCTACTCAATGAGAATTTAGGGAAGCAGACCCCGCCAATGTCTTAAAAGTATTTTTGGCGAAAAAAGGAGAGAGTTCTGCAATGAGTCGACCAGAAGTGTTGTTTATATTTCCTCTGAATGACTAAATAGGCTGGATTTTCAGCCTGTTTACAAATGACTGTTATGTTTAGTATATCGCGCCGTGTGATAATTAAGGTCTGCCGCAGACCGGTGCAGTAGATTCGGCGTAGACTCGAGAACTCTGAAAATTTCGAACTTGCTCTTGTGCATCTAATTTATGTCCTTAATTTTCATTTTTTTTTTTTTTTTTTTTGTAAATAGAGTTCTCTCTCTCTCTCTCTCTATATATATATACAAATAAAATTTAAAAGTGTTCCCATGAACCTGAAAGTGTCCTTCTTATAGACTCCATTATAGGTCTAGCATAGGCTGAGACGTTACAATAATGAAAATATGTTTTAATCGAAAACGAAATTCGTTTGTAAAATTTCATCGATTTCAATATTAATGCATAAATAAAAAAATAAAATGTTGAAAAATATTACATATAAAACAAGATGTTATGTGCTACGCTAAAAACTTACCGGGTAGAGTGGGAAATTTACTGGGAAAAGCGGATACAGATACTCTTGTCATCATTGACATCAGGTTAAGTTAATTAAAAGCGAAAACAACAGAATCGTCAAATTAAACGTTAAGGTAGCTACATTGTAAAAGGAATTCAGTAATTTATTAAAGTTAACTGTTAATTTAGAATTTCGAACTAATTAACTAATATTTATATCAGACTCATAACATTTGCTGTATTCATCATAAATTCTAGAAACCAAATTTAACATAAAAAACTAATTTAGAAACCATTTTTAATTTATTTTCTCTTACAATTATTTTATCCCTGAAAGCGCATCACAAGAAACGGTAGGTAGTTACATTGGAAAGGAATTGAGTTACTTGTCAAAAGTTAACTGGTAGTTTAGAGATTTAAACTAATTAACTAATATTTCTATCAGACTCATAACGTCTGATGTATCCATCATACATTCTATGAACCAAATTTAACACAAAAACTAATTTTTAAATTTATTTAATTAACACATTATAAAGGAATTCAGTCATTTGTCAAAGTTAACTGGTAATTTAGAAATTGAAAATAATTAACTAATTTTTATATCATAACATCTGCTATATCCATCATAATATCTAAGAACCAAATTTAACGCAACACTGATTTAGAAACGATTTTATTTTACATTATCTGTGAAATTACACCACAATAAACATTGGGGGTCACGTACATTAGAAAGGAATTGAGTCACTTGTCAAAGTTAACTGGTAGTTTAGAGATTTAAACTAATTAAATAATATTTTTATCAGACCTATAACATCTGCTGTATCCATCATACATTCTGGGAATTAAATTTAAACACAAAAATTAATTTAGAAACGATTTTATTTCCCTTTATTACTTACTATCATTTTATCTCTTAAATAATTTTTTGTAAGACTGCATTGTAAAAACCCAGCAAGTACGTTATTGTTTACTAGGAAGTCAATTCCTTTTTTTCGGTGCATCGAAATGAATCATTCTAAATAAGCGGAAAAGAGATCCGCTCCGTGATTCATGGGTCCTTTTTAAGAGGACACCGTCTGAGAACTCATTCGTGGAGGCTTATTGAAAAAGCAGGTGTTCCTGGCATTTATCACATACCGCAAGAAAACTCCAGATTTCCACTTTCTATTCCAGGAAAATCTTGACAAGAACTTCTTCGCCTCATTTATCACGAAAATAGTAGACTTCGAAATCCGATAAATAAAACTTTATGCTGGCTTCCCTTTTCTCGAGCTTGTTTGTCATGGCCGCTGAGGAAAAATGAGTTGTGCCGTTTTAAAATAAATCGTAGAAGTCGTTATTTATTATCGAACATTAAGAGCGTTTAAGAAAGGGTTTAAATTATTTACGTTAAACATTATAAATTAGGCTAAAAATATAATAGAATTTTATATAAATTAAGGCAATGAATTTTAAAACGTAGTAATAGAGTAAATTCTAAGACTCAAAGTATTAACCGATAGATTATTAAACTGTTTATGAAAGTAAGAGTTTATTAAAAGTATTTGGAATTGGTAGAATGGTTATTTGTACCATTAAGTCAGATTTGTTACTTGTACTATTAATGACAGCATATTGATTATTTGTACTACACTCACGTCCATAAATTAAGGATAATAAAGTTCAGGCAAAGAAAGAGACAACTTTGACAACAACAAAACAAATTTGACTTATTTGTAAAGTCTATTTATTAAACAAATGGTAAAGAGCAAAAAAGATGCTATATGTTTGACATAATTAATAAAAATTGCGATTTTTACTCCCTGGAACAAATTTCAAAAAGAACCCATTTACAAAAAACAGTATAACATGGTTAGTATGATGGTTAATATGGAGTATGTCTCCCGGACGATGCAATACAGGCCTTACAACGCCTAGGCATGCTGGTATCAAATTATCAATCTGATCTTGGGGAATATTACACCACTCATCAAGCAATGCCCTCCGAAGTTCCGGTTGACAGGTGGGAGGGGTTGACGGGCTGCAATTCGTCGGCCAAGCATATCCCACACATGCTCTATTGGATTCAAGTCCGGTGAGCATGCTGGCCAATCCATACGGGTGATATCCTCAATTGAAGGCATTCGTCTACAATGTTTGCACGGTGAGGATGGGCGTTGTCATCCATAAATAGAAATTCAGCACCCATGGCGCCCGAAACAAACGTACATGTTGTTCCAGAATGACATTCCGATAGATGTGGCCTATCATCATTAAAAAGTCCGAACATGCAGGTCAGTTCTGGAACCAAGAATAATTCCTCCCCAAACGAGCCATCCTACACCACCGTAACGGTGGCGTTCGATGATATTCTCTTGGTGGTAACGGGTACCTGGCGCTCTCCATATGAAAGTCCGGCGAGAATCAGACAGCAAACTTAACCTGGACTCGTCAGAAAACATCACACAAGACCACTGTTGTGGTGTCCACAATGCATGCTCTCTACTCCAGGTTAATCGCAGGCGACAGTGAGTTGCGGTAAGTGGAACACATCTGACAGGCCTACGAGCATGTAGAACAATGTACCCTAAGCGTCTGTACACGGTCTGCCTTGAAACTTCCGTACCGGTAGCTGAAGAGAGCTGACGAGACAGGTCTGATGCTGTGCTCCGTCTGTTTCTTTTGGCAGTAACTGCTAAAAAACTACTCCTCATTCGGCGTTGTAACTCGGGGACGACCTGTGCTGTAACATCTACTCACATTACCATCATCTTGGAATCGTTGCCAAAGCTTAGAGATGACACTGTGGGCGATTCAAGTTCCTCGGATACTTCCAGCTGGGTACGTCCACATTCCAGTCGTCCTATAATTCTACCACGTAAAAAATCATCCAAATGCTTTCTTAAGACTTTGTGCCATAACTATGCGGTTATTGCACTGAAAGGCTTTTTAAAGCACTTAACAATTTTACTTCTTTGCCACCATTCCTTATATATCCCTCTCTTACACTCTCGTCATTGTGACGTACTATCCGCGCCATCTGGTGGTTTCCTGTAATTTGCATATTCTTCTTCAAAATGTGTGTAATAATTCTATATGTGAAATTTTTGTTTTAGAGTTCAATTTCTGTGTGATTCTGGATTATCCTTAATTTATGGACATGAGTGTATTAAAGATGATAGATTTGTTACATGTACTATTAAAGATGGCAAATTGGTTACTTGTACTATTAAAGATGGCAGATTTATTACTTTGCACCCTTAAAAATAGACGACTGCTTCCTTGTATCATTAAAAATGGTAGGTTGAACTGGTATTTTGGCAGCAGATTGAACTGGTATTTTGGCAGCATTGAACTGGTATTTTTCAATATTGTACTTTTGGCTGTGTTAACCCAAATTACCAAAAATTAAGAGCATTTAGAAAGGATTTAAATTATATACGTAAGGCATTATAAATTAAACACTTGGGGTAAAGTATAACAGAATTTCATCTTTATTATGTCGATTAATTTTAAAAGATAGTAATAGAGGAAATAATAACACTGAATGAACATAAAGTATATAATTAATTTATATAAATAAAATTCAAAGGCAAACTATAAACAAAAAGTGTTTGAAAGAGGATCTTAAATTGTGCAATTAAATGATGGAAATAATTCTTGTATTTCAAGTAACATTTTTCAGAAACAATTTTAAGAAATAACAGGAAAAAGGACATCCCAAAATTAATAAGGAACAATAATTTTTATGTCTTTTTCTTCCAAACACTTTCAATCAATTAATATTTTTAAAAAAATTAATATTTTTATTTTGAAAGCAGACATGATCTTATATTTTTCTTCTCGTCTGCACTGAAGTAATTCTCATTGCATTCTTATTCAAGTGTAATTGCAGTCTGAGAAAGTTTAAAATACATTAATAAAAAATTTCTTCTATTTGCTGATCATTAACCATTTGTTCGAAATATTCTTTTCTTTTTTTTAATTTTCTGTCTTTTTTAAAAAATTTTATAAATGGAAATTCATCTTAACTACTCGCCTTTTACAACAATTTATAAAAAAATAAATGTATAATAAAAAAACACTCTTTAAGTAATTTCCGCTTCAAAAGAATCATACTTCAATAACTTCTAAACACTCTCAGTTAGCAAGAAACTCTGCCCAATTATATTTTTTGTTCCTTATGCTAATTTCCACATCAAAGTAAACTGAAACCTGCATGTCAGATGTGTATTAAAAAAAAAAAGAGAGAGAGAAACTTTTTGCTCTCCAAAACCAAAATGGAGAAAGCGTAAAAATAACGTAAAAAAAAAGGAAAAAAAGAGAGACAGAAGTGCGTAAGTTTGAAATTCTGGATAAAAAACATACTAAATCTTGCTGTCCGGATTTCCCGATCCACTGAGAAGGAAATGGAAGCGGTTACAGTGATTTCCGAAAATTTGAGTAACTGACACGATGCGGATTTCCTGCAGTCAGTTTATGTTACTTTGTATTTTCGTCAATGTTTTCTTAAGACAATGTCCTTTTAGTGATATTTTTTTTCCATTTTTTCTGGTAGAAAAGAAGCGAATTAAAAAAAGTTAAATTAAATCTTTTCATTAAATTTAATTTCAATTCAAGTGCAATAAACCAGTTTTGAATTAATTGAAATGTCGTGGACTTGACATGAGGTCATTCAATTTGTATAATGCAAAAATTTGTGGAAAATGCAACGTTATCGAAGCGCTACGAAGTTATCCATTATACGCTTCTATTGAGAAAAAACCTTTGATTTATAGTCACTCAACTCGAAATGAAATATATTTAACGCAGCCCTGCGTAATAGTGGACCTACAGACAATCCCCGGAGAGGAAGTAAATTGGAGCATCCCGTGAGTACCTGAGTATCGTGTTTTCGGCTTAGAAGTAGAATCCTTCCACGAATCTGTAATTATTTGTCTTTAGATGTGTTAAATATTGTCTATCTTTCATTGTACGCGTGCGGTGTTTGTGCATGTGTAAATAAAACTGTGAGTTCTCAAACCTGTGTCTCAAGTCTCAACCCTACCACACCCAGTTATCATCCATTTTCCCAACTAGACACTACATTGATTTAATTGTTTGCAGCAAATTCGCGTGTCACAAAAAATTAATAATTAATTTATATAAATAAGATTCCAAGGCAAATTATAAATGAAAGTGTTTGAAAGAGGATCTTAAAATTCTGCAGTTAAATGACAAAAATAATTCTTGTATTTTTGTAACTTTTTCAGAAATAATTATAAGAAATAAGGACGGAAAGAAAGAGAATCCGAAAATTAATATGGAACAACAATTTTTATGTTTTTCTTCCAAAACACTTTCAATCCATTAATAGTTTTTTCAAAAAATCCATATTTTTATTTTAAAAGCAGGCATATTTTTTCTTATCATGCCGCATTGAATTAATTCACATTGAATTTTTATTAAAAGGTAATTGCAGTCTGAGAAAAGTAAAAATATGTTAATAAAAAAATATTCTATTTTCTATGATATCCATTTGTTAGAAATAATATTTTTTTAATTTTTCTGTCATATTTAAAAAAATTTTATAACTGGAAATACATCTAAACACTCGTATTTTACAAGAAATTATAAAAAAATTAATGTTTAAATAAAAAGCACACTCTTTAAGTGGTTTCCGCTTCAAAAGAACCATACTTCAATAACTTCTAAACACATCCAGATAGCAAGAAACTTGCCCAATTATATTTTTGTCTTAATGCCTCATGCTAATTTCCACATCAAAGTAAACTGAAACCTGCATGTCAGATGTGTATTAAAAAAAAAGAGGAAGAGAAAACTCTTTACTCACCAAAACTAAATGGAGAAAGCGTAAAAGTAATGTAAAAAAAAAAAGAAAAAAGAGGAGAAAGAAGTGCGTGAGTTTGAAATTCTGGATAAAAAAAACACAATAAACCCTGCTGTCCGAATTTCCCGATCCACTGGAAGGAAATGGAAGCAGTTAGAGTGATTTCGAAAACTTAAGTAACTGACACGATGCGGATTTCCTAAAGCCAGTTTATGTTACTTTGTATTTTCGTCAATGTTTTCTTAACACAATGCCATTTTAGGGATATTTTTTTTTCATTTTTATAGCGGTACAAAAAGAAACGAATTATGAAAAAGTTAAATTAACTCTTTTCATCCAAATTTAATTTTAATTCCAGTACTATAGGTTTTGAGTTTAATATACAGGGTGGTTTTTCTCGTAATTAAAGTCTCACTTTCAAAACGCTGTAAAAAAAAGAAACACTCGTCATAATGTGTTCAAATTTGAACTGAAGATACGTGAAGAAGGGTGAAACGGTATGGCATCAAAAGAGTTCAAAGTGTATTAATAGATGGTGCTGTAAGCGGAATAAAGAAACTGAATTTAGCTGCCAGTGATATTTTGAATTGAAATTGCAAAGTATTTGGCATGATTTGTACATTAAACCAACTGTAGTATTAAATGTATTTGATTGTTTAGTTTTTTTCACGAAAAAAAATGACTTCCAAGTCATTCAACAGTTGTGAACTGTTTAGTGGAAAGTCCATCCACCTGCAAAGGTCATACCAAATTGATGGGAAAAATCGATGGAACGTTTTGGGAACTTTTTTTATTCAATACTGTTTCCCTTCTTCAAGTATCTTCAGTTCAAATTTGAATTCATTGTGACGAGTGTTTCTTTTTTTTTTGACAGCATTTTGAAATCGGGACTTTAATTACGAGTACAAGCACCCTGTATATTAAACTCAAACCTATGGTGCTTGAACTGAAATCAAATTTTAATGAGAAAAATAGTTTTACTTTTGTCAATTCGTTTCTTTTTCCGCAGAAATAAAAATGAAAAATAAAATATCACTAAAAGGACATTGTCCTAAGAAAAACATTGACGAAAATACAAAAGCAACATAAACTGGCTGCAGGAAATCCGCATCGTGTCAGTTACTTAAATTTCAGGAAATCACTGTAACCGCTTCCATTTCCTTCTCAGTGGATCGGGAAATCCGGACAGCAAGGTTTATTATGTTTTTTTATCCAGAATTTCAAACTCACGCACTTCTTGCTCCTGTTTTTATTTCTTTTTCTTTTTTACATTATGTTTGCGCTTTCTCCGTTTTGGTTTTTGGAGAGTAAAGAGTTTTTCCCTCTTTCTTTTTTTTTTTTTAATGCACATCTGACATGCAGGTTTCAGTTTACTTTGATGTGGAAATTAGCATAAGGAATTAGGGCAAAAAATATAATTGGGCGAATTTCAGAAAGTGTTTAGTAGTTATTGAAGTATGGTTCTTTTGAAGCGGAAATTACTTAAAGAGTTTTTTTTATTTATATATTTATTTTTTTATAATTTCTTGTAAAAGGCTAGTGGTTAAGTTGCATTTCCATTTATAAAAATTTTGAAAAATGACAGAAAAGTAAAAAATAAAGACCCTTTCTAACAAATGGATATGATCAGCAAATAAAATAAATTTTTTATTAACATATTTTTAATTTTCTCAGACGGCAATTACATTTTTAATAAAAATGCAATGAGAATTAATTGAGTGCAGATCATAAGAAAAATATAAGAGGACGTCTGCTTTCAAAATTATCATATTGATTTTTTTTTAAATATTAAGGGATTGAAAGTGTTTTGAAGAAAAAAAAATTGTTGTGCCTTATTAATTTTTGGAATGTCCGTACTTTTTCCCCATACTTTTAAAAATTATTTCTGGAAAAAATTACAAGAAATACAAGAAATATTTCCGTCATTTAATTCACAATTTCAGATCCTCTTTCAAACACTTCCATTTATAATGTGCCTTTGAATCTTATTTATATAAATTAATTATTAATTTATTTGTGACATACGAATTTGTTTCACACAGTTAAATCAATGTAATGTGAGTTGGAAAATTGGATCATAATTGTGTGTAGTTAGGCTAAAACTTCAGACACAGGTTAGAAAACTCACAGCTTTGTTTACACACACACAAACACCTCCGCATACAATTATAGACAGACAATATTTAATATATTTAAAGACATATAATTATAGGTTTGTGGACGGATTCCACTTCTAAGCCGAAACCCCGATACTCAGATACTCGCGTTAGGCGCGAAATATACACTCAAGAGCCAAAACATTATGACCATCCCTACATTTTTGCATGAACTCCCCCTGGATAACGGGAAGGTACGTGACCAGGTGGAAGTGGTATTTAACTGGTATTAAGTGGTTGTATTAATCCATGCCAAGGCGGGTTTAATCTGTGTTGCGCCAAAGGTGGGCCAACTCGTTATTGACAGGTGGTCATAATGTTTTGGCTCTTGAGTGTACTTCTCTCTGTTTGAGAGTCTGTAGGTGAACTATTACTCAGGGTTGAGTTAAATATATTTCCTCTCGAGATGAGGGACTATAAACTAAACTTTTTTTTTTTCAACAGAAGCATATAATGGATAACGTTCTAGCTCTTGGAAAACGCTGCATTTGCTACAAATTTTGCATTATACGAATCGAAAGACCTCATGTCAAGTCCACGATATTAAAAAAATAAGCCTTTGATTAAATTAAAAACTGTTTATTGTACTTGAATTGAAATCAAATTTTGATGAAAAGAGTTCATTTAACTTTTTTTTTTAATTCGTTTCTTTTTCTACATTGTCTTAAGAAAACATTGACGAAAATACAAAGTAACATAAACTGGCTGCAGGAAATCCGCATCGTGTCAGTCACTTAAGTTTTCGGAAATCACTGTAACCGCTTCCATTTCCTTCTCAGTGAATCGGGAAATCCGGACAGCAAGTTTTATTGTGTTTTTTTTTCCTGAATTTCAAACCCACGCACTTCTTATTCCTTTTTTTTTTTTTTTCCTATTTTCTTTTTTACGTTATTTTTTTACCCTTTCTCCATTTTGGTTTCGGAGAGTAAAGAGTTTCTCTTCCTCTTTTTTAATACACATCTGACATGCAGGTTTCAGTTTACCCTGAAATGTGGAAATTAGCATAAAAAATTAGGCAAAAAAATATAATTGGGGAGAGTTTCTGTTAACATAAAGTGTTTAGAAGTTATTGAAGTATGGTTCTTTTGAAACAGAAATTACTAAAAAGTGTGTTTTTTTATTTATATATTTTTTTTTAATAATTTCTTGTAAAAGACAAGTCGTTGAGATATATTTCCATTTATAATTTTTTTTTTTTAAAAATGACAGAAAATTAAAAAAAGACAATTTTGAACACAGGGATATTATTAGCAAATAGAATAATTTTTTTATTAACATATATTAATTTTTCGGACTGCCATTACATTTTAATAAAAATGCAATGAGAATTAATCCAATGCAGATGAGAAGAAAAATATAAGAGCAGGTCTGTCTTCAAAATAAAAATATGGGTGTTTTTTTTTTAGAAAATTAATGCATTGAAAGTGTTTTTGGAAGAAAAACATAAAAATTGTTGTTCAATATTAATTTTGGAACATTAATTTCTTTCACATTATTTCTTCAAAATTATTTCTTGAAAAAAAGTTACATGAAATATAAGAATTATTTCCGTCATTTAATTGCTCATTTTAATATCCTTTTTCAAACAATTTCATTTATAATTTGCTGTTGTGTTTTGTTGTAAATTCATTTTAGAATTAATTAATATTCAAAAAAATGCAAACAAAATATTGAAAAAAATATACTATTTACATTTAACCAGCTTATAAACATGGCAGTCATACAACACTATATCGTTCTAACAAAATTTATGGATCTATGAAAATGTCAATAACAGCATCTTTTCGTTCACTGTATCAGGAGATGAGGAAATTTATATAGTACAGCATGGTTAAAACAAATTTTGTTAATTAAGGAATGCCCCTACAAGAAGAGATAATTCGATATTTGAAGACTATTCATAGGTTAAATGCAGCAAATAATTTAGTATAGTTTCAATTGTATATTGAATGAATACAAGCAGAAAAAAACATTTAGTCTTAGTGAAATTATTGAAATTTTTTTTTTAATATTGCTATTTCGGTGTGTATTAACGCTGTAGCAATTTTTCTCAAGAAAAGAGTTTTGGCATTTCATTCCTAAGAGAGAGGAATTTTTGTTATTCGAAAATATTTAATAAACCCATCACTCAAATTTGACAGCAGACGAAATTTATTATGGGTAGTTATATCACGTGCAATTAGTGTTTTGCACCAATGAGAACAACCTGTCACTCAAATCTGATAGCAGATATTCGGTATCATGTATAATTAGAGTCGGGAAATCAGCGAAAGTGTGTGTGACACTTCACAGGTAGAAACAATTACAAATTGAATATACACCAATTCATATACCATGAGTTGTTCCACCGTGATTGGTGACCACGAGCTGAGAAATGTCTAGTCCAATGAGAATTGAGGGAAGCTGACCCCCAGCGCCCTCTTGACGGATTGTCTTAAAAGGAGATTTTTGGTGAAGAATGAGAGAATTCTGCGACGAAGAAGTGTTGTTTTTCTTTTTATTCTCTGAAATGACTGAATAAACTGAATTTTCCGTCCGTTTACAAAGTTAGAATCTTGTGATTTTCGTGTATCACGTAGTGTGATAATTAAAGTCTGACGCAGACTAATGCATTAAATTCATCGTACTTGTGAATCATATTATCTTTGATTTTCATTTGCTGTAAATATAATTCTGCATATATGTATATAATGCTCGTAAATTAAAATTAAAGTATTCCCACGAACCTGAAAGTGGCCCTCTTATTGAAGCCGTTATAAATCTAGTATAGGCCGTCGTTACACCATTAATTACCATTCATTACCAAGTATTTATGTGTTTCTTCCTATGTGTCTCATGAGTTACCTACTCATAGGTCTATAGAAATGGAGCCCCTGTAGGTAGAAGTTTAACTTGGATCCGTGATGCTGAAGAAGGAGGGCACTGCCTTCCGGAAAGAACTTTTAGGGGTAACTACACCGCATTTTGCGTATTGTATGGGATAACACCCAAAACTCCCACTAGATAGTCCGACTAACGAGGTGAGATACTGAACATCACAAAAGTCATTGAGGCTAATGTTTTTTTGTTTAAAACAGCTTAAAATTTTCCCTTTTCCATCGTGTGTCCATTCAATTTCACCCACTTCACTCCCAAACTATATAGGGCATCTCAGCTGTAGGCGCAGTGATATGGTTTGGTGTAGTATTAGTAATCCTAAAGCTCACCAGCAGTGCACGTTGCTACTGAGCACCGAGTCGATTTCTTTTACTATTATTTTTATTTTTCAATGCCGGGAACTTAATTGGAAGATAGATGGATAAACTTAGATGGAGAATTAAGTCATTCGTCATCTAAGTTTAACATATTTTTTAACGGGAACATACACAACTGGAAGCTTTTGAAGTTCTCACATTTGCAAGGCACATTAAGGACAAAACCTGAAAACAACAACCTAAGAATCCAACTACCCATATAAGAACCCTGTATTACATATAGCACCAAATATACTCAAGATGTTTTTATAAACAATGATTATACTGCATGCAGCTATCGATAGTTTAAACTTGCACTTTTAGTATCAAACATTACCATAAGATTAAGGGTAAAATTTATTAATAAAATTTTAGCATTTCAGAAATTTAAATAACTAATATTGAATTAAAGACTACTTATTCAAACTAATTCTTATCCCACTTGGTAAACAGTAACATCTATACCAAGTCCATGAACACACTTAGTCTTGTGGATGGAATGAAAGTGGGGATAGCTTCTGTTGTGATTTAGCACCCTTATATAGTTCAAATTTATTTTTAAAGTCTGACATATCGCTGAAGGACAGCAGTGTCTTCCGGGAGGAATTTTAGGGGAAACTATCCTGAATTTTGCGTACTGTATGAGAGAAAAACCCGGAAAACTTCCACAGGGTAGTCCGATAACGAGGCAAGATGCTGAACTTCAAAAACGCCATCGATTCTCCTCGTTTTTTGAAACAGTGTCCACAACAAAGCCACCAGCGCATTGAACCTCAGCCCTAATATCACCAGCGGCTCACTTTTTCCACTGAGCCACGATTCGTGCTTTTCTTACTTTTATTTACATTTTTCAATGGCGGCCACTTAATTGGATCCTGATTGTCGGTGGTCGGTGCATAAGATCAGTGGTCGGGCCATTGTGTAGCTGATACCACAGGTCTTGGGTTCGAGTCCTGTAGTGCTATGGATGTTTGTAGTAGTTCGGAATCCACTTTAAACTGCAGATCCCAATCAAATATGGTTATAGAGCGTTGGGCGTAGTGCTGACAAACCTACCGCTTAAAATATACATCTCCTGTCTGGAGATCTGCCAATAGGCGGGCGCTCTTGCCCACCATGGAGCTGTTGCCCCAAAGAGGATTGATGGAAGGGAATTGGAAGTCATTCGCCATTTAAATATAGCATATTTTGTAACGGGAACAAGAACAACTGAGGATTTTCAAGTTCTCACATCAAAAGGTAAGCCATGGAAACAATAACCTAACAATCCATCCACTCATGTAAGACACCCCTGTTACACATCACACCGAATATATCCAAAATATTTTTTAAAAGTAATTGTATTGCATGCAGCCATAGATAGTTGAATCTTACACTTTTAGTATCAAATACTACCTCAAGATTAAGGGTAAAATATATTAATACAGGTAGCAGTTCAGAATTAATAAATATTTTAAGAACATTTTTATTTTATTAATAAAAAAAAACCCCCAAAAAATGACTGTCAGAAATTTCTCATAAAAATTTCATAAATTCCACTAATGCAAACTAAAATATTTAACACAAATGTTCAAAAACCACATCAATTGATTTACTTTAGACATATTTCACAAACAAAAATGAGGAAGTCCATTTCTGTTCTCTTTGGTTTTGATCAAAAATGCATTTTGTTACTTTTAAATAAAAGCAAAACATATTGAAAAATTGATGGAGCCTTAATCCTTCATTCTGGTACCATATTTTTCTTCCAATACACCTAAAAGAGTGCCTTAAAGGAATTGAAGAAGAAGAGAAAGCACAACATGCTTTTCTTCATAAAATATTACGCAGAAGAAAAAGTCCCATAAATGTTTGATTTATTGAGCTTCAGTGACACTACCGTATGTTCGATAGAGATTTTATGATGATGCGATGGCCAAACTCTTCTTGACTCAAGCAGCAATTTCCAAATTGCCTCATCATGGTTGATTTCTTTTCAGCCATGTTGTGGAGGGAATTAAATAAACCCAACTCCTTACGGTTTAATAAAAGTAAGAACATGAAATTAATAATATATTTTGGTAATGTTATTAAATAAAAAAATCTGAATTATTATTTTTTATTTTATATATAAAATAAAACACGCATAAAATATGTTTTATATGCATATGTTCAAACTTTTTGTCTCCTTAGGGGGCATTTGAAGTAAAACAAATAATATAAAAAAATCTTTTTTAAAGTCAATTCCTTCTATTAGTTCACTCTCTCCCTATATATAGCTTATTCAAATTTTCAATCGTTAATAAAATACTTTTTATTCATCCACTCAAGTTGAAATACATTTTTTAAAAACTTGTAGTGATTGAACACTTGATGTTCATACAGTTATTTCAAATATTAATTCATTAATTAAATTTAATTAATTATATTTTTTTTTTTACATTTAATTTAAAGTGCATTTACCAATAGATGGCGCCAGATGCAAATTTCAACTTTATTTATAAAGGACTCTGCAATATACTGTATAAAAGTTGGAATTTTTTATATTACTTGTTTCACTATATTGCAAAAGTCCTTTATAAGTAAAGTTTAAATTTTCCTCTTACATCTGGCGCCATCTATTGGTAGATACATGACTTAAATTGAAAAAAACTAAAATTAATTAATTAAAATTTAATTAATGAATTAATATTTGAAAAACTGTATTAATATCATATCCTCCACTACAAGTTCAAAAAAATGTATTTGAATTTGAGTGGAGGAATAAAAAAAAAGTATTTCATTAACGATTAAAAATTTGAACTAGATATATATAGTGAGTGTGTGAATTAATAGTAGGAATTGAAAAAATGCGTCAGACACCACGTAATATTGTACTAATTTAAATATGCCTTTAGCAAAATTAATTTCTAATTAATGAAAATCTAAGATATCAACCATGAAAAATAAAATTTTATACCTTACTAGTTATCAATTTCATAAAAATAAAAATTTTATGCCTTTACTAGTTATCAATTTCATGAAGAATTAACTGGAATGTAATGAAACCTAAAGAAGTTTTACTCACTAAATTAATAAATATCTTAGAAATGAAAACTTTTTAGATATTTAATTTCTAGCTTAAATTTATAGTTTTTACTAAACTAGACATTTAAACTATCAATAAAATAAAAGCTTCATCATTACTTTGCATATTTTTGTATAATTTGAAATTTTGAAAAAAAAACGAAAACAAAATAAATACATAAAAGATGTCATAGTAAGCCAGAAATTGACAATTTCCTTCCTTCTTTTCCCCTCATCTATAACATTGATGTTTAGAGGGGAGTAGTGAGTTTTTTTTTATTTCCAAAGACTAGCCAAAAAAAGTTACATAGAACTATCAAGAACTATCAAGAACTAAGAACACAAAGAAGACCAGAGTTATTTCCCTAATGAGCGATCTTGCTTCCCACACTTCCACTCCTCTGTAGGTCTATGAAGAGCCCAACATCGGAGCAGATGGTTCCTGTCCATTACTTCTTTAGAGTTACAAAGTGGGCAATTAGGATCAGTTGAAATGCCTATACAGGGCAATGGGTGGCAAGGCAATCGTGCCCGGTAGACATGCGAAAGGCAGCCCCTACTTTGTGTCTTGACTTATCGAAAATAACAAAAGGGCTTATCCTCCTCCACTTTTGTAGAGCTGTGCGAGTGTGAAGATCCCGCAAGGAATTAGACGTAAATAAATGTTTTTTTAATACAGTTTAATCTTCCAAAACGGAATGGCTGTTACGATGTTGTAGTAAGCTGTCACCTCTTTTTGAAAGTCTGCTTGTACATTGCCCAAAAACCACAAATGGCCAGGCTCCCACTGAAAAATGATTTGTTTCCTCTTTAAAATGAGAGTTCTGAACAACTACTGACATTGCAAAGTCTCAGGTGTCAATGGGCATTCAACAGAACTAATTGATTGGGTGGATGGCTTTTAAACCTAAAAATATTTAAAAATTTTTTTTCTTTCACAACAAATTTATGTCACCAAATCTTTTTTTTATTTCAACCATCAAAAGACACCAAAATCAAATATTTTTTCCTAATAACCATAGAAATAATGCGTGTATCTATATCTGAAAAATTAATTTTTATTTTTCGTTATCTCTTAAACAGTATGCTTGATAATAGTTAATTACATTCTTAGTAAAAATTAATTAATAGTAATTCATTATTGTTGTATTTCAATGAAATTGATTAATTGTGATTATAAATAATAGAAATCAATAATTTTATTTAAAAGTTACTCTTACCATACAAAAATTTTCTTGCATAAATTAACTGAAATAATCGCTAAATAGAAATAATACACTCATGTCCATAAAATAAGGGATAATGAAGTTCAGGCAAAGAAAGAGACAGAAGCAAAACAAATTTGACTTATTTGCAAAGTCTATTTATTAAACAAAAATGTAAAAGCAAAAAGATGCTATATGTTTGACACAATTAATAAAAATCGCGCACCCTGGAGCAAATTTCAAAAAAGAACCTATTTACAAAAAACAGTATAACATGGTTAGTATGATGGTTAATATGGAGTATACCCTCCTGACGATGCAATACAGGCCTTACAACGCCTAGGCATGCTGAGTATCAAATTATCAATCTGATCTTGGGGAATATTACACCACTCATCAAGCAATGCCCTCCGAAGTTCCGGTTGAAAGGTGGGGAGGGGGTTGACGGGCTGCAATTCGTCGGCCAAGCATATCTCACACATGCTCTATTGGATTCAAGTCCGGTGAGTATGCTGGCCAATCCATACGGGTGATATCCTCCAATTGAAGGCATTCGTCTACAATGTTTGCATGGTGAGGACGGGCGTTGTCATCCATAAACAGAAATTCAGCACCCATGGCGCCCCGAAAAAACGTGCATGTTGTTCCAGAATGACATCCCGATAGATGTGGCCTGTCATCGCTACACTCTGAACATGCAGGTCAGTTCTGGAACCAAGAATAATTCCTCCCAAACGAGCCATCCTGCACCATCGTAACGATGTCGTTCAGTGGTGTTCTCTTTGGTGGTAACGGGTACCTGGCGCTCTCCATATGAAAGTTCGGCGAGAATCAGACTGCAAACAAACCAGGACTCGTCGGAAAACATCACACCAGACCACTGTTGCGGTGTCCACAATGCATGCTCTCTACTCCAGGTTAATCGCAGGCGACAGTGAGTTGCGGTAAGTGATACACATCTGACAGGCCTACGAGCATATAGGCCAATGTGCCCTAATCGTCTGTACACGGTCTGCCTTGAAACTGTCGTACCGGTAGCTGAAGAGATCTGACGAGACAGGTCTGATGCTGTGCTCCGTCTGTTTCTTTTGGCAGTAACTGCTAAATACCGGTCCTCATTCGGCGTTGTAACTCGGGGGCGACCTGTGCTGTAACATCTACTCACATTACTATCATCTTGGAATCATTGCCAAAGCCTGAGATGACACTCTGGGCGATTCCAAGTTTCATCGGATACTTCCAGCTGGGTACGTCCACATTCCAGTCATCCGATACTATTCTACCACGTAAAAATCATCCAAATGCTTCCTTTGTGCCACTTAGGAAGTATACACTGCTTGAAATCGTCAATATTAAAGGAGGTTCAAAGGTAACATGAATCATCCACTGTAAAAAATAGAGATAGTATAAAACACTGCTTGTTATTTATAATAAAGTATACTAGGGCGAAGATGACCAACTCCCGTCTTCGTGATGAGAACTTCGAGCAACGTATCAAGTGAAAAGATATTGGCTGATTGCTAGAACTTTGCTGATGAGAAATTGACTGTTTTTATCTTGTGTGAACATGACGTTGTCTTGGTTAGTAGTCCGTGTCAAAGGTGACAAAGAACTTCGAGGTGAAAAGAGGGTCAAGAAATAAAACTCCATTGCAAATTTGGCGTCCCTTAAAATGGTAGTTTGGGTCCCTTCTTGAAATGATTCATGAATAACCTTAATCATCAGGAAGTTTATGGAGAATTTGTCTTTTGCTTGAATTGTTTTGTACAGTGGTTTTGAATCATTTTTCATATTTTGGGTTGGGATTTTAAACATTTATATATTCAATGGCTCTAAGTACTCGTAGTGCGTTGATCAATTCCTTCTTCTTGAATTGGCATTTTCATGCCTAATGAGCTGTATTGGCATTTTTCGATGCCTAATGAGCATTCTTCATTTATGTGCTTCTTATTGTATTTGAATATATTCTTTTGATTCTTATATTTATGTAGAATTTGGAATACTTCATTCTTCATTTATGCCCAGAATTTTCAAACTTTGATATATTCTTTTGATGTGATAACGTTTCTTGTTAAATTTGAATATAATTTTCAAACTTTGATGTATTTTTTTATTGTATGTGATAATTTGTTAAATTTGAATACTTCATTCTTTATTTATGACAATAATTTTCAAACTTTGATGTATTCTTTTGGGTATTGTATGTGATAACGTTTCTTGTAGAATTTCGAATACTTTATTATTTATTTTTGACTACATTTGTCTTATTTTTGTATATTCTTTTAGATTCTTGAACAATTTATTTTTCATGAAGTTTTTTTTATCTATTCAACATTGCTATATTCATGTGGCTATTAAATTTAGCCATTCTTGTATTCCAATCAAGTGCTTCATATATATCTTGCATTATTAAACATTGGTATATTCCTAAGTTTATTCATCTGTTCTCGAATGTTCACGCATAATAAGTTGAAATTTGCTGAGCAGATTTCAGCATTTTTTTTTTTTATTCTCTTCTTGCTTTCTTTTTATTTGTGCGTGTTTTACGTTGTTCTGATGCTGTAAGAGTTTGTAGTTTTCTCTTGTCACAGGAAATAAAAATAAAATTATTATTCCTGGCATAAAAAAACTGTAGATAAATTTTCAATAAATTAATGTTTTCCCTTGCTTTCTTTAAACCGTTTGATAAATCTTACACTATTTTACGTCTTTTTATTTATTATTTCTTAAACATTTCTTGAATAAAAGTGTATTTATTTATTTATTTTTTAATTTTTTATTTGTTGTGAATATTTTTCTGTAAATCCTTATTAAAAATTTCATTATTTTTTTCTCTCTTCTATTTCTTTTGTTGTTGTTTTTTTCACATTTTTTTTCACAAAATTTTTTTGTTTAAATTATAATTCTGAAAAATAAGGAAATAACATAAACTGAATTGCAAAATATTTCTTAATTTTTTACATTGAAGTGTGGGAGTTTCTATAGTATTTATCATAATGAGTTTATGTTTATGTTTCTTCAGAAAGAACAAAACTAGTACAAACTAGTCATCATAACTTTAGTGATTGTGTTTTTCTACCATCGTTTGTTTTCTAAATTATTTTCAATTTAGAAATTTGCATTTTTTTTTTTTTTTGTTGTTGTTGATGAAACACTAAGAGGACAAAAATTAATTTAGTAAATTAAAGAAAAAATTTCATTTTTGAGATTCTGCTAGTGTACAATAATAGATTTCTACAACAAGAAAATATTAAGATTCTTTTTGTAAATTTAAAATTCTTTTTATGTTGAACAGTTAATAACGGTTAACTATTTTTTAATGTAAATGACGATAGATGGCGCCACCAGCACAGAAATGTAATGAGGTGTGACCACTACGGGGGACTCCTCCGCAAGGATGAATGTACGTAACGAAGGTAGGTAATGGAGAGTGATGGCTCTAAAACGTATATAAAATATTATTAAATATATATATGTTCAATTTTAAATAACTGAGATTCGTTTTATTTAATGAAACGGAAGAAAAAACGCTAACATGATTTAGTTCATCATGTTAACTTATTTTTGATGATAGTTCTAAAACAAGCAAAATATTAGGCAAATATTTTCTTACAAACATTAGAAATATAATGAATATATCAATATATTTTCATTTGGCATGAATTAAAGTTAAAAATTTCAAATTATATTAAATTTCTATACAATTTTTGTTCGTTTACTTTTTTATTTCTCTTCGAATTCTTCTATTTTTATTAGTTATCTTTAGAAATGTTTTAGGATATTATTATTTTTTAAAAAAATTTTAAAAATCAGTTCATTTAAATTTTAAAACAACACATACGAACAAATTGATATAAATTTCTGTAAATATGATAAGAATTTTTTTTTTCAATCACTATATCAAATAAAATTTTGCCAGTCACTAATAATCAGTATAGAGATTATTTACATGATTAAAAAAAAAAAAAGCACAACTAAAGTGAAACATTTTTAAATGAGATATTTTAATTTTTAAAATGACTTTTGATTGTATCCAATTTCTTAATTGTTATAGT